>CM026070.1:37787500-38047500 GCA_014839685.1 Anableps anableps | reverse complement strand
TATTTTAGTCATTATTTCAATAAAAGATCAGACTGGCTGCAGTTTGAAAGACCGAAACCGAATTTAAACTCCTTCTGTTGTCATACTGTGTTGCTATTTACTGTGAAAAAACTTCAGCACAAACATTTTTGATGTTCTCTTCCTCTTTCTGGTTGTTCTGGCAAACAACCATCATTGTAGGCAACATTAGTCTGATTATGTAACATATCTTTGATCTGTTCAAACGCACCATGTTTAATGGACCTCCTTCTGACGATGACTGGAGGTGAAGCTCCGGCTCCTGAGGAGGAGAAGTGGAGAATAAAACGTTTCCGTTGATGCCTCTGTCTGCAGAAGATGACGGGTCAGAAAGCCACGGCCGACCACGCTGCAGCGCTGCTGGAGAAGAGGTTCAGCAATCCGGCGCCGAGGAAGGAGACCACCGTGCTGCTGGTGGACGAGGTAGGAAAGCAGCGTTGGCATTTAATGCTCAGAAATTAATCTTTGATTTAAAAATTAGTACATTTTTAAGTTATGAATTAAATCCCACCTGAAACCTTCACATCCAGCAGCAGATTTAAAGAAAATGTAAAAGTTTAAAAACCCCTGCATGGATTTAAAACCGATCTTCTGACTGGTCTCCACAACCTGACCTCACTTCCTGTTGGCAGTCATGAGCTCATAGAAAGGCCTTCGTGATATTTGCTGGTCTGTGGTTTTCAGAGTGTAACATCCTGTTACCGTAACGTCGAAGCGAATAAATACCCAGTGTGGTTTCTGAGGGAGGAGTGTGGGTTTTTTGTTTTTTTTAGGGGGATTCATGCTCAGTGATTTGGACCAAACTCAGGCTAAATGTTCAAACTCGGCGCCCGAGCAGAAACGTAGCAGAAAACGAACCCAGTAGTAACCGTTTAACTGTGAAGCACGGTGGTGGAGGGCTGGTGATGTGGTTTTACAGCCACGGAACCTGAGAACCTCGCTGTTCCCGAGTCGACCTTCACATCCTCTGTAGAACAGAATAATTTAGAAACCTTGCAGTCGATCCAAAAGTATTCACACCCCTGTTTGACCAAAACCAGAGTCCCCACTAAAGATTAAGGCGGCGGTCTTTGACGTGGGGGTCGCAGAGGTACTGCAGGGGGGTAGGGAGAGGGCTAAATAATTAGACTTTTTTTTTTTTTTTTTTTTTTTTTTTAATTCCAAGTTATATCTTTAAATACACGTTAACATGAATCCAACATGTAAAATGGATAAAAAGCATCATAAAAATTCATGGAAGTACTGAAGGAAACGGGGGGAAAAGCTGCTCTGCTGTTAGAAGCTGGGTTTGATTTGATGTGATGCAAATTTAAACCTTCTCAACTCGTTACTGAGGCGGGAATGAAGAATTCCTAACATGCACTTTTTATTAAGTGTGAAAGGAAATTGAGGTGTTTTTTTAAAAAAACTGATACATTGTTTTATCTTTTGACAGATATCGGGTGTATGAATAATTTTGAGCATAACTATTAAAAAAGAGACTTAAAATAATGTATTTCAGTCAGAAATGAACACATTCAGTGAGCAGAAATCTGTTCATGTTGTTAAAAGTTCTGCATTTTATGCAAAATAAGTTTATTCATGGCATCAGCGTCGTCACTTTGTAGTCAAACTTATGTTTAAAATAAAAACAGGGAATAAAGAAGCTGCATGTTATTTGTATTAAATGCACAATAATATATTTTATGGAGAACAATAATATAGTCCCATATTTTATGTAGAACAAAGTATTCAAAAATACTTTATTTATCCCAAAGAGAAATTAAATGTTGTCATAACTCATTTCATGCTGTGGGCAGGAAGGATCTCCAGTAGCAGTCAGTCTCACAGTGAATCTGAAGAAGCCTCTGACTGAAGACTGTTGCTGTATGACAGTCTCATGACTGTCCTGACATGCTAACAGCAGAGTCGATACTCCACAGTAACATGTCCTGGATGACGCCATCAGTTATTAGCAAGCGCTGCTAATCCACCTCATTTGCTTTTGCCGCTCCTCTTTAAATCTCTGTCTGATCGTACGGTTAGGAAGACGCTGGAGTAGGGGATATGATCGATGGAAGAGATGGTTTGAACTTCCTCCTTCTCTCTCTTCTCTCCATCCATTCAGCCTCCTTTTCAACTCCTCTGGAATTTGGGGTCATAGTTCAGGTGCTAGTTGAGCTTTTGAGATGCTAATCAGCTGCTCCTGGTTGTAAAAACAAAACCTTGTTGCTATGGTTACTGGGGGTGCACCAATAAATGTGCCCTGATTTCCTTAATTTTGGAAGATAAGCAATTGGCCGATACTTGTGAAACCGATCTTCTCTACAGTCGCAAAGGTCTGAAAAAAAAAACAACCCCAGACTCTTTTTTTGTTTTTGTTTTTAGACAAAAAAAATCTGTATCGACCAAACTCGGAATCGGCAGGTCCGGCGCTTTTCAAAGAAAACTGCAATCGGTGCACCCCTAACGACTGCGCATCGTAACATCTGTCTGAAAATCCCAATCTTTTTTATTGCATCGATACCGATATGTGAGACTAAGATGGGCCGATACCGCTGTTAATGACGGTATATCGTGCATCTCTGCCTAATAATTCATCTAAATACTGAAGGAAACGGGCAAAAATCTGTTCAGCTGTTAGAAGCAGAGTTTGATTTGATGTAATGCAAATAAAAACTTTTTAACTGGTTATTTAGAAAGGTATGATTAATTTCTAATCTGCAATTTTTAATTAAATGCCAAAAGACATTGAGGTATTTTTAAATTTCTTTAATTTTTAAGTTCTGGGGACCCACGTTGATGTTAGCAAAACAGGACTAAGATTACAAGGACTTAGTCTCAGAACTATCCAAACTCTTCCTGACCAGCATCTTTAGTTCTCAGTCGAGCAGTTTTTGCTGTTACAACCTGCTCCAAACGCGCACGCCGCACTTTTCAGATTTCCATTGAAGTATTTTTAGAAACAGCTGAACATGAACCTCAGAGCTCTGCTGTGATGCAGACTCCTGAATGTTTGCAGGATCAGTTTGTTTTTGTTTTTTGTTTGTTTTTTTTTTTAAAAAAACGCTTCCCAGACCTTAACGCTGTCAATCTGCCGCCCGATTGGTCGGCTCATCCCCACGGCGACCTCAGACTGTCTGTCTCCGCAGCTGGACCTGCTGTGGACGAGGAAGCAGAACGTGATGTACAACCTGTTCGACTGGCCGACGCGCCGCCACGCCCGCCTGGTGGTGCTGACCATCGCCAACACCATGGACCTGCCGGAGAGGATCATGATCAACAGGGTGGCCAGCAGGCTGGTGAGGAAACGCAGTCCACAGCAGGGGTGGCAAACTCAGCCGAGTGGGGGGCCGGGGCCGATGCCAACGAAGGGCCACTTCGGTGTCAGAGTAGTACGAAAAGCAGCGAAGCAGCAGCACTGGGAGTGCTAAGAAGCAACTACTGGTTGACCGTTTCGGCTTGTGGCCTTTCGGTCATGACAAAACACCCGTTTCTTTGAAACCAGCACAAAACGAACCGCGATATAGTCGTTCAGGCCGCTCCATCCGTGGGAACGCCGTTGTGCGGCTGCTCACAGGACTCAAGCGCCTCAACGCCCCAGCTGTGCGGCGTCGCTCCCGTCAGCGCCGTCCTCCAGCGCCACGGAGTATGAAGTAAAACTTCGGGCTTCGTCCTGGCATTGTCCATAAATGCTACTTGACGGCCCACTAATTCGCTCTGCCGCGTCGTTCGCTGACAGAGAAGTGTAGCTGAAGAAGCTCCTCTTCTCAGGGCAGAGAAGATCAGCAACTGGCAGCAGAAACTCCCCTTCAGTGAATGGTTTTCCCGCTTCGGCGACGAACGCGCCGATACCTTGCTGGAACCGCAGCATCAGCGTCTTTCCTGGAAAAGTTCTTGCTGGGATTGTAATCCTTTTTGGAGCTGATCCGCTTTTTTTTTATTTTGTCCTCTCCCTTGTCGCTCTCATGATGCTCGCCATGTTTAGTCGCGTGATGACGTTTAAGATTAAATTCCTTAAGAACAGCGACTTTCTCTTTGCGAATAAGGCAAATGGCATTTCCGCCAAACTCGGCAAAAATACTGCAACGTCCACCTGTCCTGAAGTCGTCTGTGTTCGTCGTCAACTTTTCTTCGTCCTCGGTTTCTTCTTCTACTGTTACTATTCTTCTTCACGTGTTCTCCCGATTCTTCTTCTCCTGATTTTTTTTTTGCGTGCCTTCCTTTGGATTATTTTGCTTTTTAAAAAAAAAAAAAAAAAAAAACTTCAGCATTTGTTTTTAGACTTTTAAATAAGAGAAAGCTACTGTCCTCATTTTGCAATGGTAATATAAATATATATGTAAACAAATCATAAAGGCCAAATTGCATTAAATATTTGATACTGGGGCCGGGAGTTTGAGACTCCTGGTCTACAGGCTTCAGTTAGCAGGTCAAAGGTTAAAGTTCATGACAGGACGTCCAGCAGAAACACGGAACAGGTCCTATTTGGAGTACATGGATAACCAGTACCTTCCCAGAACTTCCAGGTTGCTTTACTGCAGCGGAGCCCAAAATCTGGCCCTGGGGCCCTTCGTTTGTTCCCTTCAACGTCAAACTCAAACCTTTCAACACCAGATAATCTTTCCGGCACGTCTGGATTTGTTTGTGTTTGAAAAGCTTGTTTTTGGACTGTAATGTGAGCGTTTTTCCTCTGGATGGTTACGCGAGCGCAAAGCGCCGCCCGTATAACGCTCCGGGTTTCCCCAGGGTCTGACCCGGATGTCCTTCCAGCCGTACACCTTCAGGCAGCTGCAGCAGATCATCACGTCTCGCCTGAACAAGGTGAAGGCCTTCGAGGAGGACGCTCTGCAGCTGGTGTCCAGGAAGGTAAACCCTCCGCTCCCCCGCCTGTTTCTGGTCCCGGTCGGAACCGGATGGCTCAGCGCTCATCCGCTCTCCTCCGACAGGTGGCGGCTCTGTCGGGCGACGCTCGCCGGTGTCTGGACATCTGCCGGCGAGCGACGGAGATCTGCGAGCACGCAGCGGCCGACCCGTCCGCCGCGGGGTTGGTGGCGATGGGTCACGTGATGGCGGCGCTGGACGAGATGTTCTCCTCGGCGTACATCACCGCCATCAGGTGAGCTTCTCAGCATTCCTGATTGTGGGAGGAGTTTCTGAGAGCGGGTCACAGACTGGCGTGCTTTCCAGGTGCGCGTCGACGCAGGAGCAGTTCTTCCTGCGAGCCGTCATCGCGGAGTTTCGGAGGCTGGGATTGGAGGAGGCCACCTTCCAACAGGTGAGGTCAAACACACAACAGATCACACCCTTTTACTACCTTATAGACATGGATGAAAGATGGAGAAGTATTCCTGCCCCCTGAACTCTGGTGGATATTGATGTTGGTGCAACAGAAAACTGAGAGAGAGCTCCACACAACACCACTTCCACCAGCTCCCCAAACCTGCTGTAAATAATCCCCTCGTGAGTGGAATGCAGACCTGGAATCGCATACAATCGACATCAAGTCAAGTTTATTTGTGTATCACATTTCAGCAATAAGGCAAAACTGCTGTACGCCATAAAAACATCATGCAGCTAATGAGCAAGAAATGTTGCATTTTGACAAATGCCATCATCTAAATCATCAAGCAACTACACATCAAAAATGTTGGTCAACGTTCCAGTTATCATGAATCAAAGGCAGCTCTACACAGGTGGGTTTTCAGCCTTGATTTAAAGGAACTCAGTGTTTCGGCTGTTTTGCATTTTTCTGGGAGTTTGTTCCAGATTAGTGGAGCATAGAAACTGAAAGATTCTTCTCCATGTTTGGTTCTGGGCATGCAGAATAGACCAGAACCAGAAGACCTGAGTGTTCTGGAAGGTTGATACGACAACAGGTCTTTAATGTATTTTGGTGCGAATCCGTTCAGTGATTTATAAACTAACAGAAGTATTTTAAGGTTGATTCTCTGAGCTCCAGGGAGCCAGTGGAAGGATTTTAGAACTGGGGTGATGTGCTCTGTCTTCCTGGTTTTAGTGAGAACACAAGCAGCAGCGTTCTGGATCAGCTGCAGCTGTTTTTTTTTAAGCAGACCTGTGAAGACACTGTTGCAGTAATCAACGCGGCTAAAGATAAACGTATGGATGAGTTTCTCTAGATCTTGTTGAGACATCAGTCCTTTAATCCTGCAAATGTTCTTCAGGTGATAGAAGGCTGACTTTGTAACTGTCTTTATGTGTTTCTGAAAGTTCAGGTCCGAGTCCATCACTACACCCAGATTTTGGGCCTGATCACTAGTTTAGGCTGTAATACCTGAAATAACATCACTGCCAATGACGTAACTTGGATGTTCTGTTGTAGTGAGTCGTGATTAAAGTATTGACACCTGGGCCAGGCGTTGAAAACTTTCCAGGCAGTGATTGTTGTGGGCCGACCCAAACTTCAGGGCTATGTTGTTGCCCCAGTCCATCTCTGATCATCACCCTGATTTGCCCTCCGTATGATGCTGATTTTGATGCGATCTCCAACAGAACTGTTAAAAGTCAGGCCCACACCATAACACAGCCTCCACCGTGTTTTACAGTTACTGCTGCTTGGTTTGTTGCACAGAATAGAACCTTTTATCCCTGATTCTAAGAACCGCAGCTCATTTTCTCCTCAGCATGTCGAAGTTTATTTCCTCTGGTGTTTGAGTTTACGGTTCTGTTCATACATGAATGCGGCTTTCAGGATCGGAAGCTCTAATCAGCAGCAGGTTGTTGACTTTGCCCTGTGTCTGGTCTGTCAGGTGTTCATCCAGCACCAGGCTCTGTGTCGGGTGGAGGGTCTGCTGCCCATCGGCGTGTCGGAGGGCCTGGCCGTGTGTCAGCGTCTGGGAGCCTGCAGGCTGCTGCTGCTGGAGCCCAGCCGCCTGGGAGTCCTGCAGAGGGTCCGGCTCAACGTGAGCCAGGACGACGTGCTCTTCGCCCTGAAGGCCGACTGATGAGGAGGAGATAGGAGCTCGCCTTAGTTTTTTTTTGTTTTTGTTTTTTTTTAAATCTGGTTTCTCTGTTTTAGATGTGTTGGGAGAGACTGTGATGTCCCTAGTTTTATCCATAGTTTGCTATTCTCAACGTTTTCATTGTTTTGCCCGAAATATGCAATAAAACCTTTACAGAAAACTTTCACTCTGACTTTTATTTATTACACAAAGTGCTGTAAATGTATCTTAAACTCAGTTTTTTATGATGGTTTTTAAGCAGAACATAAAGATCATTTTACCTTCAATTGATTTCCTCTTGGATTTCTGCATTTAGCTGAAAGTCGATGTTTTCTCCTCTCAAATCTTTTTGAACTTGTTAGAAAATAAGTTGTTCACCAGTAGAACCAACCGGTTCAGTTTGTGCTCCGTCTGCAGCTCCATCACCAAAAGCAAGATTTAAACAGGAAATGCACACAAACACAACATCATGGAGTGGTTTTAAAAAGCGTTTTTATTTCATGAATTATATCATCTTTTAAAAACTTCCAGTGACGGAGTCTGGAGGTGAAACTTTTGTCAGGTTCATCGCTGTGGAGTCATCTGGTTCCTCCGCTCTGTGAACACATCAGAAGGTCGGCTGCTTTTATCACAACAAAACTGGAAATCGTGATTTGAAGTTAATTGGTGCAAAAAACTGACATGAAAATTGGAAACAATTTGCTGCCCAAAGATCCAGATGATAATTATTGGTCGATAATTAATTTTCTGGGTTTTCTTTTTTAAAATTTCTATATTCTTTCATGACTGAACATCAGTGGTGGGCACACTTATGCTAATAGTGGAGCTAATTTTTGGTTTAATTTTTTTAACTTTGAAAACTTTTAGCGCATTTAGCTCCCCATAAATTCACTTTTCCTTATAAATTCTAAAGTGCAACCAGGGATTTAACTAAACAAATGAAAGGTTTGTTCCAAAGGATCACTTCCTGAAGTGCAACGGTACGTCAACACATTTGACTCTGTTGGGAGAGTTATACTATGTTGTTAAGACATGTCATGGTTTTAGTTTTAACATGATTGGAATTAGCTATTTAGTGCTTTAGCATTAGCTTCTGCTTAATACCATGTTGGTATAGCGCTTTAGCATTAGCTTCTGCTTAATACCATGTTGGTATAGTTCTTTAGCATTAGCTTCTGCTTAATACCATGTTGGTATAGTTCTTTAGCATTAGCTTCTGCTTAATACCATGTTGGTATAGTGCTTTAGCATTAGCTTCTGCTTAATACCATGTTGGTATAGTTCTTTAGCATTAGCTTCTGCTTAATACCATGTTGGTATAGTGCTTTAGCATTAGCTTCTGCTTAATACCATGTTGGTATAGTTCTTTAGCATTAGCTTCTGCTTAATACCATGTTGGTATAGCGCTTTAGCATTAGCTTCTGCTTAATACCATGTTGGTATAGTGCTTTAGCATTAGCTTCTGCTTAATACCATGTTGGTATAGCGCTTTTGCGCTAGCTTCTGTTAAATACCATGTTGGTAGAGCTTTAGTGTTAGTGGAACTAATATTTATGATTAGCGCTTTATGGTTCACAAAACTAACTTTTTAGTTAGCGGTGCCTCCACTGCTGAACACACATGCTGATGGAGGAGGATGGACCAACATCCCATTCCAGAGAAATAAACTAGAATAATCCTTCATTACAACACAAACCTGCATCTGTGGAAGGTTTCTCCCTTTGTGCATTTCTGCCAGGCTCTATAGATGCCACAGTAAACCACAGCACCGATGAAGAATATGATGATCAGCCACCACAGAGAATGAGATGAATTGGTTGCGGTCGTGTTCAGGTGTTTGTCCAGTGGAGCTGCATCAACACCAACGTCTGATCTTTAGATATAATTAACCATATAAATATGTTTTCAGCCTTACTGGTTGCAGGGAGACTCACCTGTTTCCATGAAGGAGGGGCAATCTGCAAGAAAGCAAACAGATCAATTATCATCTGGGTTTAAAATGAGAGATTAGCATCGAAAAAACATCTCTAAAGACAGTTTGTACTGAAGGTTGGTTCACTAAATCGCTGACAGAGAGCTGGAGACCAGAAATCAGCAGCTAACTGTTGGGTCATTAAACGAGGAAGTAAAACCTCAGGCTTCAGCTCTCACCGCTCTCTTTGATCAGGATCTGTTTGCCTTTTCCCTCCATGGTCAGGTGAGCGGTCACGTTGTTGCAAACGACATAAACCATCTTCTGTAAACAGACCAAACATCTGGAGAGAAGCGGAGGAGAGACGGAGGAGCAGGAAGGAATCCCACCTGTAGTCTCCCACAGGTTCCCTTCAGCTGCTTCAGTAGAGTACAGCTGATCCACCTGTGTGATGTTCGAACCAACTGCTTGAAGGCATCTCAGAAGGTCCATCCTGAAACACAAAGATCTGACTTTAATCCAGCAGACTGCTTCCAAACCTTAAAGACTTTGTGCTTTTTGAAACTGATTACAAGTGAAAAGTACCAGCTGAAACATCCAAAAGGCATGTCAGCAGTAATAAAAAACGCTTCATCCACATTTGGACTTTTCCACCAACGATCGTGAACACATGTCGAAAAAAACAATCTTTTGATAAATATAGAAAAAAAAAAGATGGAAATGAACAAAAGTAGTCATCAGATTCCCGAATGCTCATTTGTGTTTTCATCCAGGTCTATCTCCAAAACTCTAGTGTAAAATAATCAGAGCTGGGTACTAACCAGTTACATTTACGTGACTATTTTGTTTTGAAAAAGAATGTACTTATATGAGTAGTTTTACTGCACTGTACTTTTTACTTACCTGAGTAACGTTATTCTAAAGTATTGGTACTCTTATCTTAATTTCTGCATCAGCTAGCGAGTAGCTGGACTGGATGAAGAACAAACTTGTTTTAACCTAAAATGCATAAAATACAGACATAAAATAAACAGTTTAAAAGTGAGACCTCTTGTTTGTTTTTACCAAATACTTAATTTCTTGGACATCTACTTTTTACTTCTGCAAAAATATCTTGAAGTAGGATATCGCTGTTCCTACTTCAGTATGATTTCGGCTCCTCTGTCCACCTCTGTTCTCTTGTTCAGTTTAGTTTTTTGTTGTTGTTTATTCGTTTGTTGTTGTTGGGTTTTTTTTATCCAACCGGGTTGTTTAGTGACTTTGTAATCCGATCTTCCTTCGCAGGCTGTGATTGGCTGGAACTCTGTTGAAGGATGGCTGTGATTACATGGCGCAGTTGACTAGAGCGCAGATCAAACAGCGCAATGTGCTGCACCATAACATGCATTCAGGAAGCGTTTGTGAGATTTAAACCCACACCACAAGTCACTGAGGTCTACGCTCTCATATCGGTCTGGCTGCACGCTCAGGCTCAGGGGGCCACAAATTTAAAGCAGTAATTTGTTTTATGTACATCTGGCGCGTGAAAGCGGCTCGTGTATGGGGGTGGGACCGATGTATAGCCCCACCCCCATCACAACGTCAGCTGTTTGTGCTTTAAAGTCCATCGGCTCTCGCGTTTCTTGACTTCAGCTTCTCCTTTTGAGCCTAGAAAGAAGCAGGGTTGGAAGCCCCTCCCCGCCACTAACTGGTCCGAGTCTGAACTCAACTAACTTCCCCCGATCCGTCTTCCACCCGGACACCTCCTCCATCATCCCATTCCGCCGGCTTTTCCTCACATTTTCACGGATTCCCGCATTTTAGCCGCAGTCTGAGATTGAACTCGGTCTTCCAGCGGCCAGGCTTCAAGACGCGCACCCACCTTTACCGCTCCCCAGCCGCGGTGGCCGCGGTGGGCGCACTGGGCCCCGAACAACCTGCGCTCGAAGGATAACTTCAAATGAAACAGATCTGATAGACACGGCCTGAAGACTGTCTCCCTTTCAGGAAGTCATAGTCTGATTATCATAATTTTAGACGGTATGTAAGATAATAACTCTGGAAGCTCTTACCTTCACCACTGCAGCCGTGAAGCCGGCGAGTGAGGTGACAGGAGCGCAGCACGACTCTAAACCACAACCACCAAGCTCCTGGTTGGCTGCCTGTCAAGAAAGGAAACCAGTGTTAGTCATCGTAAAGCAAAAAACAGAAACTGTGATTAAAAAAAACAAAAAAAAAAAACACCGTCTCATTTACATACTGCTTCCATTTGCTTGCTGTATGATAGTTTTTTTTTTTCTCAAAGAAACTATCATGCAGCATGTTCAACTCAGTTCATTTCAAAAATGCTTTATTGATCCCAAAAGGAAACGTAAATAAAATCAAGGCCTATTATAATAAAAAGGTAAGATAATAGTAATAAACCACAATTAGTATACATTTATTGTTATGAGTAAACATGTGAAATTGCTATAAAAACTGTAATTAAACAAGGGGTTTCTACCAAAAGTAACACATGCATGTTATATAATGGATGCGATCAATAATAACAGTCAGCCAGTTATTCACTGAAGGAGGGTGCAGAAAAGTGTCAGACTGAGCCTTTATGGAATATAACTGAAAGCACCTTGAAGCCTGAGAAGCACACTGCACCTTCACAGCTTTAGGAAAGACTCGGACTGCAAAACCAAGAGGGCTCTTGCTCCGAAAATTCAACCCAGTCATGTTCTGCAGCCAAAACTCATTCCGTTTGTTGTTATGCTCCTCTGCATCAGTCCAGAATCCAGTTCGGAGTCTTTCATGCAACAACCAACTGAAACCAGGCTGTCAGCTGGGTTTCCGGGTCTGAAGCCTGTGAAGAAAGTAAAAGCTGACAGACGTCAAAGCGGCTCGTCATTGTGAAGAAGCTGTTTAACTGTTGAAACGCAGCTTTTTCAAGAATTTTACTGTTGAATGGAAGGTTAGAGATTGGCCTGTAGTTCTGCAGTGATTTGTCCAAATTGTTCTTTTTTTTTTTTTATCAGTGGTTTGATAACTACTGCTTTTAGAGCCTGGGAGGAAAACACCTGATGAGAGAGACGAGTTCACTATTTGAATCATGTGAGATGCAATGACAGGCAGAACTTCCTGAAGGAAGGTTTGAGGTAGCAGGAGGAGGAGCTTAATTTTTTAAAAATCTGTTCTAAGTTTTCATGGTTGAGTTGGTGAAATTCTTTTTTATTATTGTCATGATTTACGTTCTGTCCTGTCCATGCAGTGTTCCAGGCTCTTGTTAATGATGTCCTCAGGGACATGGTTGGGCGATGTGTTTATATTTATCTGGATGACATCTTGATTTTTCTTTCTAAGGATCTCACTGCCCATCAGACTCATGTCCGTTCTGTTATTCTCCGCTTGCTGCAGAATAACCTGTTTGTCAAGGCAGAAAAGTGCGAGTTTCACAAATCGTCCACTTCATTCTTGGGTTTCGTCATCTCCCCTAACAGGATTTCCATGGACCCCAGCAAGACGGACGCCATCAAGAATTGGCCCCGCCCACAAGACCGTAGGCAACTTCAGAGGTTTCTGGGGTTTGCTAATTTCTATCGACGGTTCATCCGCAATTTCAGTTCTGTTGCTTCTCCACTTCATGCTCTTACTTCATCCAAGTGCAAGTTCGTTTGGAGTAAGAGTGCTGCTGAGTCCTTCGACCACCTTAAAAAGGCCTTCACCTCCGCTCCTGTCCTCCGCGCACCGGACCCTTCTCGCCAATTCATTGTAGAAGTGGATGCTTCTAACTCTGGGGTGGGAGCCGTACTCAGCCAGAGAAACACTGATGAGAAGATTCACCCATGTGCCTTCTTTTCTAGAAAACTGTCTTCTGCAGAGACCAACTATGATGTCGGTGACCGGGAACTGCTGGCAGTCAAACTGGCCCTCGAGGAGTGGAGGCACTGGCTCAAGGGAGCTAAGGAACCCTTCGTGGTCTGGACTGATCATAAGAATCTGCAGTACCTCAAGTCTGCTAGGAGACTTAACCCCAGGCAAGCCAGGTGGGCTCTATTCTTCAGTCGCTTTAATTTTTCACTGTCTTACAGACCTGGGAGTAAGAACACTAAGCCCGACGCACTCTCCAGGCTGCATGAGACTATGGAGGAGAGTCAAGATGCTAAGCAGGTGGACTATGTGCTCCCCTCATCTGCGCGGTTAGCAGTTTCCAGGCTAGAGCTAGAGCAGAGAATCAGAGAGGCCCATCTGCAAAGCCCCATCCCTGAGAGCTGTCCTAAGAATCGACTATTTGTCCCTGAGCAGCTAATACCTGAGGTACTATCCTTTTGTCATGCCTCTAAATTTTTCTGTCATCCGGGAGTCACTAAGACCCTAGCTGTGATCAGGAGGTGTTTCTGGTGGGAGACTATGCTGCAAGATGTAAAGGAGTTTATCAAGGCTTGCAGAGTGTGCTGTCAGGCTAAACCATCCCGTCGACCACCCTCTGGGCTTCTGCGGCCCCTCCCGGTTCCTCACCGCCCATGGTCCCACATATCCATGGATTTTGTTACTGGTTTACCCTCTTCCAATAACCATTCTGTCCTCCTCACAGTTGTGGATCGATTTTCTAAGATGTCCCACCTGATACCACTTCGCAAACTGCCTTCGTCTAAGGAGCTGGGAGCGGTTCTGGCCCGTGAGGTGTTCCGTTTGCAGGGTCTACCTACTGACATTGTGTCTGATCGAGGACCCCAGTTCATTTCTAAATTCTGGAAAGAATTTTGTGGTCTCCTGGGCATCACAGTAAGTCTCTCGTCAGGATTCCACCCTCAGTCTGACGGGCAAACGGAGAGGGTCAACCAGGAGGTGGAGACCAAGCTGCGCATGCTCTGTGAACATGATCCCTCTTCCTGGTCACAGAACCTTCCATGGGTGGAGTATGCCCTCAACTCACTCCCTTCTAGTTCCACAGGTCTGTCTCCCTTTTACACAGTTTATGGCTACCAGCCTCCAGTCTTGTCCCTTCAAGAGAAGCCCACTAGAGTTCCCTCTGCTCATGCCTCCGCTTTAAAGTGCCAGCGGGTATGGCGCCAGGCCCGCAGGGCCCTTCTAAAGTCCTCTGCTTTATGTTCTAGATTTGCAAATCGTCGCAGAGTTCCGGCACCCACTTACACCGAAGGTCAAAAGGTCTGGCTGTCCACCAAGGACCTTCCCTTGCGGGTTGAAAACCGGAAGTTAGCCCCTCGTTTCATTGGACCCTTCCCGATTTCCAAGGTTATCAACCCAGTGGCTGTCCGGCTCCGCCTCCCCAGGACTCTCAGAGTTTGTCCCACCTTTCATGTGTCACGTGTTAAACCTGTCTTCTCTTCACGGTTGGTTCCCTCCTCCAGGCCCCCTCCTTCCGCCCGGATCATTGATGGGGGTCCCGCTCACACGGTGCGCCGCCTCCTTCGCTCCAGACGTTGGGGCCGGTCCATCCATTACTTGGTGGATTGGGAGGGATATGGGCCTGAAGAGCGCTCCTGGGTGCCGGCCCGACACATTTTGGACAAATCCCTTATCAGGGAGTTTCATCGGTCCAATCCTGACCAGCCAGGTGGTCCTTCTGGAGCCGGACCTTGAGGAGGGGGTACTGTTATGATTCATGTCTGGTCCTGCCCATGCTGTAATTAGTTTTCATTCTACTCACCTGTGTCACCTGATTGCTGATCTGTGCCACCTGGGCCCTGCTCTACTTAACTCCTCTCAGCCCCTGCCTCCCTGCCAGATTATCGACAGCCACGAGCCAGTAGAAATCCAGCATTTCATGCCTTGTCTTCTTGCGTTTCTTCGACCCATTTCCGTCCACGGATCTTCCCCTCCTGCCAAGCCCGTTACGGATTCCTTTGGTTCTGGATTTCTGGACCCTGACTCAAGCTCCGCTTCACGACCACCGAGTATTGCCTGACCCTCTAGTTAAGTTTGCTCTCTCTGCCTCTCCGTGTATAACCTCTGCCTGATTATCGTCTAGCCCCTGGTACTGCGTTGGATTCCCTTGTGGAGACCTTCATTGTTTCGTCCTGAGCTGCTACCAGTTCCTGATACTAAATAAACTTGTTTTTCCTTTACGTACTTCTGTGTGTGGTTGAATTTCCGGGTCCTCCCAGTGAGTCCTTACAGAAACAGTCTCTCCTGCCTTTCCGGTGACACATGCAGGCAGGGGGACAACGAAGAGCCCCGATGGCAGGAAACGCTCCGTTCGAGCGTCCAACCGCATCCCAGTTCATTTACATGTTTACTGCTTTTGTATTCTACTTAGCAATGCAAATAAATTATGCTTGCTGTGCTGCACCGAGCCGCTTTTTAATGTTTGTTCAGTCGGTGGGCTCCAACTCGAGAAAGTTTTCGCAGAGTGATGCAGAGGAGCTGCTCGTGTTTGAGGAACAAGTCGATGAATTGTGGTGAGTTTGAAATAAAAACATTACAGTAATGGGTTGTGTTTTTTTTTTTTTTTTTTTTTTTTTTTTTTTTTTTTTTAAAAAAAAAAAAAAAAAAAAAACGAACAAACAAACCCATTTCCTCCTGGCCTTGAGGGCTTTCTGCACGCCCCTTCCAAACAGGAGGTGACTCACCGCTGACTTTGCGCGCAGCCTTTCAGGGGGGGGGATTCTCTCACCGCAGCACCATTTAAACTGTTTTGGTTTCACGGTGTTAATATTCCTGAATCCTTCCCGGTTGCTTTCTGTGTATTTATTGCAGCCCCACCTGCTGCTTTAATTAATGCGCTAAACTTTGGGAATTCTGCCCAAAACCTGCATTCACTGTAAAACGAAATGAAACTGTCATTCAGTCAGTACATGAAAGCGACGTAAAACAGATCAAAGGAACTGCGGTATCTGAAAACAGGTCATACAGCTGCAGGATGCCATACATGCAGATGCATCTCAGCTAAGAGCCCGTTCCAAGCTTTCATGCACACAAGTGATTAACATAAATGATGCCAAATATGGGAAGCTGTTCATGTGCTGCTTCCACCACTATAAAGAGCCAGAGAGCCTCTAGTGTGTTTTTGTGTTTTTTTTTTTTTTGTTTTGTTTTGTTTTTTTTTTTTGGGTGGGGGGGGGACTTTTCATTGGCTTAGTCTCTCCGACCGGTCAGATTAAGCAAGATGTTGTCTTGCTTAATAAAGTAAATTCTGGACTGCTTAATAAATACGTTTACTTAAGTCTGTTTTACACTGATACATCTCAGAGGCATATTATTATGGTCGACCCCCAAAAATATACTTCAGAACATTTTTGCACCGATCTTAAAATGGCATTTTGGCAGCGGACAAGATAAACCTGTCCCGTCGTCTTCATTCTGCAGCGTCACCCTGATGGGTGTCCAAGAAGCGTCCTTTAGGGCGGGTTTTCTCTCTGGGTGCACCAGGAGCCGCGGAGCTCCTCCAGAGTAAACGGCGCAGTCCTGCGGGCCATTGCGCACCAGGCGCATGTGCAGTTTGTCAGGATGCCCTGAATGGATCAAAGGAAACCAGCAGACTCTGGGACTGCAGGTCCAGCTCCAAGAAAGGCACTTATGGTTGAAGTCTCTATAAACTGCTTCCTTGAGTTTAAGACAGGCTGGAGAAATAAACACATGATGCCCTGCCATTAGAAACCAGAAAAAAAAGGAACTATAACAATGAACGAAAATCCCCAAACGACCACTGGTGGATTTGCTGCATCATCGATGAATAAATGGCGCAGGATGGGTTTCAGTTCGGCTCAAATGTAAAAAGAATCAGCGAAAATGTGAAGCTAAGAGCATGAAAGCTGCAGCAGAGATGAATGAACTTCCTGGGCTCTCAGCGCCAGCAGTGCGGGTTGGGTATACCGTTTGATCACATCTACATATGTTAACATTTCAAACAAATTAAATAATTTGTCATCCATTTTCTTTTTATAGTCATACTTTTACACATTCATTGTCATTGTTACTCACAGCAATTTTCCCTTAATTTTAATCAACTTCGCTGTTTGCTTCCGCGTCTCTTTCAGTATAAAACTGTCAGAAGGCCAAAGTCGTCAAGCTGAAAGAACTCAGTAACCTTCGTTTCTTTACGTGCTCCTACTAAAAACACTAAATATCTTAATGGTACATTCTTTTCTTTTTGTTTTTCTTGCTCAGAAATAAATTAAAAATATAATATTTTGTAGAAACAAATTAGAAAAGAAGAAATTATCATGGAGCTTTAAAAAATGAGCCTAAGATTTTTGCCTTGATAAAAGAAAAGATACACAGTTTTCTGACGTTTTGGAGAAATAATTGAATTTGTTTCATTTTGTTGCTCTAAAATGTTTTTAGTTTATTCCCAGAAACAAAAACAAGAACTTTCTTTGAAAAGCTTTGCAGGATTTAACCAAGTTTAATGAACAGATGGATCCCCGAGTCTGCTGGCTGGATGTTTGAGGCTGATTTTGAAATGAAAGGACAAAAAAGGCACAAGGCTAATTAAAGAAAAAAACTTTTTTTGCATTGGAACATATTTCCGTTTAAGAAGATATAAATTTGGCTTCAGAAATCTCATTTTACAGAATTAACAATAAGTGTCCGCACACAATTATTCCAAGGGCCACAAAAGGCCCGCAGGCCGCACTTGAGGGGGCTGAGGTGTGAAACTGTAATTTAACTTGGCGACAGCACGTTTTGATGGTTACGTCTTAAAATCTGTGCATTCCTTTTAGACAACAGCGCAGACGCGGAAATCTGCAGCTCAGCACTGGAAAAAATCTCCCACATCACTGAAACAAGAGTAAAAAAGTGTTTGGTAAAAAGGCGACTGTAGTACTGAGCAACTGTTTGATCAGAAGGCCTGATTTAATTTGTCGAAAATTATGTAATCAGATGGAAAATAGTTATGTGCAGATTCTTGAATTTTAAAGAATAAAATAATAAAGTTGGTTAAATAAATTCTTAAAACAAATAAAAATAAATTCAGGCAGAAAAATACCCACTCTTAATATTTTTTAATGCATAAAACGTCTGAAACCAACACCTACAGCAGAGAATGATAAATGGACTGAACATATAAAGCGCGGGTCTCGTCACACCGACCAATCAGAGAGCCACATTCACACATCGTTCAGGCGGCAACCTGGAGTGGAATGACTTGCCCAGGGATAACTGGAATAAAACACCCAACTTTCCGATTACAAGATGATTACTCCACCCAGAGGGCCTCAGTCGCCCCCACAAACAGAGATAAATATTTCCACAGATAAAATCTGCTGTTTACTGTAAAATCTCCAGATGGAAAAAACCCGAAGAACAGAGATTGTGTACAAACAGGATGTCTCACTCTAACATAAACCTAACATAACATAAACATAAGCCTGGTGCAATTCTATTGTTAAAACTTCATTCAGTGACGTACTAGTACTGTTGTTTAAGTACACTGAAAAAAGAAAATAGTTGATCCAACTTGACTGGATTGATTCAATTGGTAACAAGTAATTCAATTAAGTTTATCCAACTTAATTTATTAAGTTTGTTTAACTTGACAAATTTAAGTCAGTCTTACTCAAATTATTGTTTATTTCAAATAAAAAAGTTAAATCCCTCTCAAACCAACTCAGTTATTAAAAAAAAAAACAACTAAACTACCCCAAAGTACATTATCACTCAGGTTATACTTAAAATACAGCTTGAAAATAAATCATTTTAAATGTGAGTTATTTTAGTTTTTCAAATAAGAGTAAAATACCTTCCGGCTAATCAGAAATTCAACTTGGTTAAAAAATAAATCTCCAATAAATTTTATTGTGAAAACGTCGCAAACTTACAGTTTTTCCACAAAATATTATGTATTAAACATACTAGACAGATCTTTTGAAACGTCATAATTGATATTGCTTTTCTGCTTAGCTGGGGTTGTGTTTTTGAATACTTGACCTTTTCGATCAGCAACCTGCTAGATCAGGGGTGCCCAGGTGATGTTACTTCAAAATATTATCCCTCAGGTAAAAGTAAAAAGTTCGGTACAGTAAAACTACTCCCAGGAGTTGCTCATGTGGTCAGATGGCCGACGCCTTTGCAGGTTGCTCCTGCTGCCTGTCAGCTGTCTGTGTGGCTGGTGTGTTCCTGATCTGCTCATATGAGATCGTAAGAGCCGTTTTTCAGTCTGAGTGGCTGGCTTTTGGTTGGTCTTTGGGTGCGACACCTGCTGGGGGTTTCTGCAGCGCTGTTGCGCCGCTGGCATTGCTGGAGTCCTTCGCAGAGCACGGCTTCCACTTCCGCCTGCTGCTGACCTGCTGATCCGCTCCCTCTTGGTAAGCTGCCCGCCATTTAGATCTTTTTGTTTAACCTGCATCCAGAACTGATGCGCTTATTTTTAGGCCCGTGATTGGTCCGCGCATTGCTGCGTTCAACCCTCCAGCGCACAGCGACGCGCTCTCGGCTTGTGGCGACTGTGAGCTCGGGCTGCGTCTTCCCTGCGGCCGCCGCTGCTTTCTGGGCAGCGTGTCTGCTCTGTCTTCTGAGATGGGATGCATGGCTGGGCATTGACAGCTTGTTACATCACTTGTAGTTTGTGTGATGGTGTTTTTTTTTTTGTTTTGTTTTTTGTTTTTTTTCCATGACTTATTTAGTTGTTGCATTTAACTTTTGTTTTCTTTGTGGTTTGCTTTAATTTGCTGTTTAATTTTTTTGTGGAATAACTATTTCTTTTTATTTATTTTGATCTCCATTAGCTGTAACAAGTACAGCTACTGTTCCTGGAGTCAGTCAAACACAGTGCTCACCAAAACAGTTTCTTCACCAGCCTTCCCAGTACCACCAAGCCTATTCACAAACCTAGAAACCCATAGCTCAACGTGGTTATAATTTCAATATTATGATGACAAAACAAATTAGATAACCCACCAAAGCACACCATTATATCCCTTAGCATAAATCAACTGTTGGCGTTAACCATCATTTCACAAACACGTCATTTGACCCAAAGGTTAGTTTCTAAGACGATGGCTTTTCAAAAAGACTTTAAACTGGTACTTACTGGTTGCATTGATGGTGTCGCTTTGCAGATTATTCCAGCCAAGCGTTGCTCTGCACAACTAAATGCCTGTTTCTTTCCTCACGCCCCCTTTCTCCTCAGGGACAGAGTTGTGTGTGTCTGTGTGTGTTTTTAAATAGGATCATCTCTGGTGTTTATTGATTTGTTAAAAATATTTCTGTACAGCTCAGTCTGTTGTTAAAGTGCATTTCTGAACCTGTGGTGTTTTAATTCGTTGGGTTATAGCTTCCTCCAGCTGCGTTGCTGAGCTTATTGCAATCCTTTTAAACCCCCCTGCGCCCCCGTCCCATCTTCTGCTCAACTCCAGAATCATAACTCAGATCTGCATTCGGTCTGCCTCTGTGTTTCTGCACAGATGAGAACAGAAGGAATCGTTTTGCTGCTGTGGCCTCCCTGATCTTCTGCCTCTTCCTCACTGCGGTGGGTCTGTGTGGAGCTTGCGCATCACAGCAGGTGGGTCTTTCTGTTGCTCTCACTGAGATCTGAAGCAGAATATTATTAAAGTTAGAATCAATGTTCTCCTTCTTATATGAGAAGCAGAGTTTTCTCTGCTGGCAAACGGTACGCCTCCCTCTCCCCAACCTCTTACTGTGAGCTGTCAGTCAGCTGTGTATGATGGCCAAGGAGAAGGACGTCTTTTGGGTTCTGGTCCTTTACCGATTCATATAATTCATCACTGAGGAAGTTTGGCATACGTTACCGGCAGTGAGACGTTTAGAACCAACCGTGAGTCCATTCGTGTTGTGTTGGGATTATTTCAACAACCGTTTTGTAACGTATTCGTTGTTCACTGTAAGGAAATACTGTCAAATTTCTGCAAGCAGAAGGTTACTCAGAGTACTTTTGATCGCATTTAATAAGAATCAGCAGAATTTAAATGGATCAGAACCACAATCACTGGGAAAAGGGGTGTGATAAACATCTTTGGGAAAATCTACCATCAAATTTTGTGCAAGATTAGAGTTTCTAAGACTATTTACCTTCAAATGATCAAATTGCTAAACCACAACAAAATTAATTGATAGGGAACCATATGAAATCTTTTTTGTGGTTCCGGTTCTGGTCAGAAATATTTCAGTTTTGGCTAAAAGGGGACCTGCAGCCAAGAGCTTCGAGGGTTGCCAGGTCTGGAAGACATCCACCAGTTAAGCAGCTTCTATCAGCTCGTTAGAGTCCTTCACAAACCATCAGCCTCTTTACTTGAGGTCCGAAACTCAAACTCGTGTCGACACCAGACGGGTTCTGTTGAGTTCGCTGCTCCTCATTTAGAGGTTCTTCTGAGCTTCATCATCAGTCTCAGTCTGAGGACCTTCTGATCGAAAATTAATGCTAAATAAAGCTCCAACCGAACGTCTGACGTTAATATGTTCGGTATGTCAAAGAACATAGCTGGCAGCACAAATCTGAAACATGCAGAACATTATGACCGCCTGCATAAAGTTAAACATCCGCTGATCAGAACCAGCTTTGTCCTCTCCAGCTCTGCAACAGCTGCAGGCATGTGTAAGAGACACAGAGGAAAACATGTACACTTAATATTGCAGGTTATAATGGTGCAAATACGCGTACTTAGCTTCCCAGCAGAGTACCTGACTACTCTGGCTGTACTTTAGCTGAATTTCACTCCTTTATTATGTGGTTAATAACAACCCGAACGTCTCTGTGTTCACAGAACTGACACCTGCGGCAGATCTGAAGAGATTTCATCTCAGCTGTCGCAGGACATTTATTATTGTATTTTTAGATTTTACACACAGTCTGCCATTGTTACTGTTTTTTTTATTGGCAGTTTTTATATGTAAAATGTTTATTTGAAACAAAACAGATGTCATGCATACAGATTTGTATCCTAGTGTTATCTGTAATCTGCCTCTGGTTAGGCCTTTTATTAATACTATAACCAAATGCATAAAGGGTGAATACATCCTGATATTCATTAAGACTTCCTGGAAACCATGTTTTTAATAAATTTACTGCTTCAGCTTGTGGGATGGCTGTTATGACATTTAGAAACATTGTTCTCTTATTTACTGTATTCATAATTTAGATGTTAGTGTCATGGTTGAATTTGAGAATAAACGAATATTCAGAATAAATTCCTCTCATTCCTTTCTTAATGTGGGCTGTTTACGCTCCTTGATGAAGAAAATCTACTCTTCAGCCGGAAAGTTATTAAACTGATAATCATAGTTTATTAAATGAGACTGTTGTGATTTTAACACAGTCTGCTGCTTGCCGTGCCTCATCTGTAAGCTTCGGTAGTGGGACATACGTCTGAGTATCTCCAGCTTCCCTACAGCAGCATGTCGAACAACATGATAGCTGTTTGAAGTCTCTTTGCAAGACCCACGTTCCAGATATCTGCGAAAGCGCGGCCTGGGGTCATCTGCGGCCCTCTGATTGACCGCAGTTCTGGAATGGAGCGGATTTTTGGTACGCAAGCACAGACGGTTGACTCAGACGGACATTTTATGTTTCAGGGCGACACATTGTTCAACGTCCTGCCATTGATTCATGCAGAAAGCGCCCCAGAAGAAAGAGTGACCCATGACCCGTTCTGGTTCCTGAGCTCACAAAAAATTCTTCTTGCAGTCCAAAAGAGGGGAATTATATGCCTTTCATAATTACGCAGCTACAATGATTTAAAGATCTCTTTCTGCAAAAATCTGTCAGTTTTTTGTAAGGACTCACAGGGAGGACCCGGAAATTCAACCACACACAGAAGTACGTAAAGGAAAAACAAGTTTATTTAGTATCAGGAACTGGTAGCAGCTCAGGAAGAATCGATGAAGGTCTCCACAAGGGAATCCAACGCAGCACCAGGGGCTAGACGATAATCAGGCAGAGGTTATACACGGAGAGGCAGAGAGAGCAAACTTAACTAGAGGGTCAGGCAATACTCGGTGGTCGTGAAGCGGAGCTTGAGTCAGGGTCCAGAAATCCAGAACCAAAGGAATCCGTAACGGGCTTGGCAGGAGGGGAAGATCCGTGGACGGAAATGGGTCGAAGAAACGCAAGAAGGCAAGGCATGAAACGCTGGATTTCTACTGGCTCGTGGCTGTCGATAATCTGGCAGGGAGGCAGGGGTTAGGTCAGGGTCAGGGGGCTGAGAGGAGTTAAGTAGAGCAGGGCCCAGGTGGCACAGATCAGCAATCAGGCGACACAGGTGAGTTGAATGAAAACTAACACAGCATGGGCAGGACCAAACATGAATCATGACCGTTTTGTTGGCTTCAATGAAATCTTACATGTTTAGTTTATTATTGAGCAGATAAAACTAAATTTGTTGGTTTTTAACTTGAACGTTTTGGCCCCTAAAGGTAAAAGGCTTGAACACCAATGATCCAACATGTTCTTTGCTGATAGGAAGAAGTTAATCTGGACAAGGAAGAGCCAGATTCTGCACTGCAAAAACACTAAATCTCACCAAGTATTTTTGGTCTAGTTTGTAGTTCAAATATCTTGAATACATTTGAAATAAGACAAAACTAACCTCAAAGTAACTTTCCAGCAGATACAGCAGCTTGTTTTAAGTCAGTTATTCCTTAGTATTGATGAAAAAGTTCTAGTTATCAGTGAGATAATCTGCCAGTGGAAGAAAACATTTTCCCCATATTACAAGTTAAAATGTCTTGTTCCACTGGCAGATTATTTCACTTATAACTTGAAATTTTTCATCAATATTAAGGAATTATTGACTTAAAATAAGCTCCTACATGGTGCTGTACAGTTACTTGTAACAACTTCCTCTAGTGGCAGCATAAGAAGATAAAAGAGAAGGGGACCAAAAATTGAGCCTTGCGGCACCCCAAACGGAAGAGGTGCACTGGAGGAAGATAAATTACTGATCACGACAGAGAAGGTTCCATATGTCAGATAAGAAATAAACAACTTCAGGGTAGCCCACACTGCAAAAACACAATTTTTTACCAAGTATTTCTGGTCTAGTTTCTAGCGCAAATATCTTGAATCCACTTGAAATAAGAAAAAACTAACCTACAAGTAACTTTTCAGCAGATATAGGAGCTTGTTTTAAGTCAATAATTCCTTAATATTGATGAAAAAGTTGAAGTTATAAGTGAACTAACCTGCCAGTGGAAGAAAAAATTTTAACCTAGACTATGGGGGAAATGTCTTGTTCCACTGGCAGATTATTTCACTGATAACTAGAACTTTTTCATCAATATTAGGGAGTTATTGCCTTAAATCAAGCTCCTATATCTGCTGAAAAGTTACTTGTAAGTTGGTTTTGTCTCATTTCAAGTGGATTCAAGGTATTTGCTCTAGAAACTAGACCAACAATACTGTGTGTGATTTTGTGTTTGCAGTGTGGATCTGCTTTGAGGATTCTGTCCAGGAATTATTTTGACCCGCTATAATATGACAGAAGCTCCACCTGCAGATTCATGTTTTCACGCGTGACAAAGAAAGCGCACATAATGCAACATAACACATAACAAAAAGCTCATTATTGAGCCTAAAAATGAACGGGGACCTAATATGTAATGATCAAACCTACGAAGGAGCTGAATGCACATTGTTCTGCACCGGATGACTGCGCAATTACCGCAGCGTGGGACTTTCCTTCTCCACTCTCCGTCTGAAAACCCATGTTACATGTTACAAACCGGCAGGTTCGCGTTAAGCCCGTACAGTGCAGGTTTCAGACGGATTCGGAGGTCGGATTTCTCCTCGGCATGGACCCCGCAGGGATCTGCAGGCTGTTCGCTCTGGCAGGTGAGTTCAGCTCCGGCTCCTCTGCAGATCCTGGATAATTGCGTCAAAAACAGTCCGAATCAGAAGCCCATGATCGGAGCTTTCCTCCAACCGTCTTTATACGGTAAATAAATGTTTGTATTTATTGAATTATAGCCTCACTGTGTGTCGTTCGCTCACAGTTATGTGCTTCGTGATCACTACAGGCAGAGCTTTCCGACAGATGACGCAGAAATAAAAGATTTGAGACTCGACCCGCGGCGTTTCCCCCACCTGTTGTCCTTTTTACTTTTGCTCCGAATCAGTTGAAGATTTTATTGATTTGCATATTTTTCGGGTGATTCGGTTCTCTTTATTACACAGAGAAAACTGCAAGACCCAGAACCGGTCACTATAAAACGCGTGAGAAAGTTCAGCCCGTTTCTTCGTCAGATGTTGTCGAGGCGGGGGAACCACAGGTAAACACGGGAATGAGAATCTGTGTTCTGACCCACAATATACATACATACATATATATATATATATATGTGTATATATATATACATACATACATACATACATACATGTATATATGAGTATATATATGTATATATATATTCTCAGAAGCGTTGTAATGTAGTGTATTTTTCTAAAATATTTCCAATTCAGTGCAGGTAAGATTTGCTCCACAATGTACGTCAATGTCAGGTTTATTTATATAGCGTTTTCCAAACAGTATGTAGCTGCACCAAAGTGCTGTACAAAATCATCAAACACATGTAATTAAAAGACAGCTTAAATCAATAAATGGGAATACAAATCATCAAATAACAGATAAAACCAATAAAAAAACAATATCAGTTCTTCTTAAAAGCGATGGAATAAAAATAGGTTTCAAGAAGTCCCTTAAACTGATCCAAATAATGATGTAGATTTATTTCACATTAGTGCATATCATATATTCTGATTTATGATTTATACACAACTATTTTGAGATAGTTGTGTAGCTGTGTCTAGTCAAAACTCATTTTTATATATCTGGAATGTTATTCCAGATAGTAAGATGAAATTAATTAAATGTTAAAATGGCCTGTCATACATGGCCTCGGGACGGCGGCAGCAAACCAGATGGAAAAACAAAAAAAGCGAAAGAGAAGATCGGCCCACTGGGAATATTCCCAGTCCTCCCAATTAGCCAATCCAGGCCTGGGTGAACCTTCCCTGGAGTGGTCGGTCTCCCAAAATTACTCCAAGAACTCATCAACGGCTCATCCAGGAGGTCACAGAAGAACTCAGGACATCTAAAGTAAAAACAGCCTTCATGGGAGAGTTCACTGCTGATCCAAAAGAACTCAGAAATATTTGCCCCACAATACCCTGATGAGCCTCAAAAGTTCTTGAGAAATTCCTCAGCGGACTGAAGAGACACATGCCGAAGTTTCTGTAAGCTGTGCATCCTGTTAGATCAGGTGTAAAACTAACAGCATTGGAGAGAAAAATTAACTTCATGGCAAGAGTTAAACACGGTGGTGGTGTGATGGTCTGGGCCGGGACTGGACCGGAACGATCAAACGCGGACCCGCAAATCCACCTCTGACGGGCTCAAACGAAGCAAAATGTAGCGTCTGTTTTGGAGTGGCCTATACAAAGTCCGGTGGAGATGGTGTTGCCAACATGCGGCTGAAGGGAAACAATTCTGCAAACCAGAATGGGCTGAAATTCCTCCACAGAGATGTGAAAGACTCCTTGCTGTTTGTCACAAACACCTGATAAATATCATTCATGCATATCATGCATATCATTATGACCACTTGCCTGCTAGTGCGCTAGCATGTTGATGCCCTTTTTGACGCCTAAGCATTCCTGACCTCCTGAGCCTAATTTTCATTCTTGTACTTCAGGTTTGGTGAATCTGTTGCTTCCTGGAGCTGCTGCAGATCCTTCACCTCTAAACTGCAGCTTCATCCGACTTCCCAGCGGTTACTTCAGGTACCAGCTGTCCCAGTGGATCGCCTCAGATGACTGCGACACACAGTGGGAGGACCACGACGTAAGTCATCTCCCTTATGGTTCATCATCTGTTCTGTTTTGACTGCTCAACTTAGTGACCCTGAGGGACGGTTTACCTCGTTTACCTTTTCATTTTGGCCAAAAAGAGAGCGAGAGAAGACAACCTATAAGCTCCACTTTGTTGCAGAAAATAAACTGATTACGTGTTAAACTCCGACATTTTCCAGATGGTTGTGATCGCCCAGGGTTCTTCCTTCAACAAAAACCTCGTAGAGAACCTGACCGTCGACCACATCGACCTGAAGATCTGCCACCATCACCTGAGACACATCACGGAGTGTTGGAAAGTGCAACAAACTTCACCAGCAAGAGAGAATAACAGAGTATGAAGACAACTAGAAAGAAATGTTCTGCTAATGAGATAAACAAAATGTTAAATAAGCAGTTTTAGCATAAATCTATGTGCAGATTTAAAATGATGCATTTGATTTAAACTTTACTTTCATTCTGTTTCCATCCTTCAGGTTGATCGGATTGTTGACTGCAGAGGTGAGAGCTGGTTGGTTCCATAGCAACATGTTCAGCTTTGTTTTGCTGCAGAAAGGCTGGTTTCAACAATGAAAATGTTTTTTCTTCAACTCAGTATATTTTCTGTTCTGTTCCAGTGAACTGCAGCCTCTTGGAGCTCAGTGACTTCCCTCCACCAACCAGTAAGTTGTCAAAGTTTGTTTCACAGTCACGAACACCAGGATGTAGTTGCAGAGACTCATTCGATCGCTTTGAGCTGCAGTGAAAGAGAAAACACTTATCATGAATGTTTCCTTTTTATTTATTCCTGCCTGAAATGTTGTCTGTTTCTGTTGAGATGATGTTTGCTGAAGGTAACAAGTTGAGCCCACATCTCATATATTTATGTGAAACCACCTGTAGAGTGTTTGATTTGTTGTCAAATAAACCCTCATTTTCTACAGGAAGTACCTTCTACCTACATGTAGACCTGACTTTTGATGGGTGGATTCTGTTTATCTAATTGCTCTCAATGCAGAATGTCCACAGTCCCTCTGTTTTACCTCAACTGACCGCTACAGGCTCAGGTCCTGCAGTAGCAGGCTGCGCCATCTGTGTTGATCTTGAAATTATTTAATTTTAAGCCTCAAAAATCTGCCATTGCTTTTTCTCTCTCTCTAAATGTCTCCTTAGCAGTAGTGGGCACTGCTAACTAAAAAGCTAGTTGCGCTAATCATAAAGCGGTAATCATAAACATTAGTTCTGCTAACGCTAAATCGCTATACTAACATGATATTTAGCAGAAAAACTAAACTGCTAAATTCAATTATGTTCGTACCCACCATGTTTCAATGACGTGTTACAACAAAGCATATCGCCCCCAGTAGAGTCAAATTTGTTATTAGCCTAATTAGCTAACTGACCATAAGCTTCGGTCAGAAAACACGCAGGGCATCAGCAGATGTTAAACTGTTTGCTGTACAACTACAGCCTGGAAGAGCATGAATATAAACGTCTAACTACCTGAAGAGTTCTCAGCAGTCGATAACCAAAACTTCAACACAGATGTTGAACTTTATTCAACTGAAAGTTTACAAAACTGTCAAGTAATTTAGTGCTTTAGAATTTATCTGGAAAAATTAATTTAGGGGAAGCTAAGTGCACTAAATATTTTCAAACTTAGCAAAAATGCTAAAGTGCGAAATGAAAAATTAGCTCTGCTATTAGCGGATTAGCAGATGTGTGTCCATCACTGCTCCTTAGATATTATTGTCTTGATTAAAGTCCACAAAAGGACAACAAGTGTAGAAGTAACCCATAAATCTGACTAGCTTCAGGTTCACGCTCCGACGCTCAAACGAGACATATTAGCTCATAGTAAGTAAAGTTTATTTATAAAACACATAAGAAGTAGATTAAAATCATGACCTAAAAGCCTGAGAGAACAAAACGGTTCTCTCAGCTGCAGGAGCAAACTGTTGAGCATCACAACCTTTCATGTTACTGATGTGACGGAAACAAAGCCAGGTTAGCCGTAGGTGACTGCACTTTGAACCCTGTTTAAGTACACAGATTTTTCAGCTAATTACTGAAAAACAAACTGGCAGCATTTTTGTAAAAGTTGAAGGTCAAAACTGCTTTGCAGATATCTGAATGAAACAGGAAGTGCCACAGCTACTGCATGCAAATGATTCAACTTGGGATGACATGGTAAATAAACTGATTTTCAGTCTCTATGACAACCATCATTAGCACTAATGTGCTATTTTTCAAAATTAATCAAAGGTAAATCAGAAAATCCTGTATTTTCTAATCATGTTGTGTCAGTTTAAGATTTGCTGCTCACAATACGGTGGAGTTGATGTGAACCCAGCCACAAAACCAATACTGGCCCCTGTTTTAGTATTCAGAACATTAGCCCCGCCTCTTTTTAGATAAACAACAACAACAAAAAAGCTCCACTTTTTTTTTTTTGGTTGTAAAGCCAGATTCTTAGATGTTTGCTAAAGTAAAACAAGTCATTAAAAATTCAACTTTTGTTTTCTTTTTGGTTGGAAAATATCACCTCTTAACTAAATAATGATGTTATAATGAGATTTGCTGTCTTCAACATTTGGACAGTCATTTTACTCAGGAATCAAAAGAGTTCAAGTTTTCACCAATTTGCTGAATTCACTCGGTCTTTTTCTTTTTTCTTTTTTCTATTAGCAAAAACAGCTTTTTATCAGTACCTGCTGGACTATTTGGAAACTGCAGACTCATGAGCTGATGGCTATTGTGCAAACGACCCTAAAAATAACGTATATGAGCTTTTGTATCAGCACTTTAAGGACAGACAGAAATCAAGTTGGAAAACGGAGGAATCCCCTTATTTAAATACACATAAATTAATTCTTTGTTTTTTTTTTCGTGTTCATTTTGTTCCTGAACTGCATGAACATCGTCATCATCAGTGACCTGTTCAGACGCTGACTGTGAGTCAGTTCTTATTTCCCTGCAGTAACTCTGTCATTTCTTTGTTTTTCAGAGTTCTGCTGGTCTGAATCTGCGTGTTCAAACGCTTTGACAGGAGTTCTCATCTTCGCTGCTTCAGCCGCCGTCATTCTCGTGGTTCTGGCCATCTGGTGTGCCAGCTCCAAATACAAACGGAGACGATCTGCAGCTGTGAGCAGGTTATACGAAGCACCGCCTGAGCAGGTCCAGATTCAGTCACTTCAAAAGCATATCAGAGAGCGTTTCATTTCTAGCTGAAACTCTTAACTTCCGACGTCTAAGTAGGAAAAATCAACTTTAACGGCTGGACTCCAAAGTCAGACTTTGGAAAGTCGGAGAATTTTTCTTCGTGATCCAAGATAAAGTCTATTATTGAGCCAAAGAGCATCAACAACAGTAAGCGGTGGTGAAAAGCTGCGATGAAAACATGTCATGAGAAGAAGTACATCTAAAATCAATGTTAGAAGCAGCGCCTGCAACTCCAAACTGAACAGATCGACAGTGGTGTTTGCTTGTTGAAAGTACAGCTCAAAGCGATGTTCGGAAGAGCAGCAACTGCCATACTGGAATCCCAGCTTCTCAGTCTATGGCTCCAGTCAGACAGTGGGGCAATGCAACCCAAATCCCATTCATTTGCCCCATAAACGACCCATGTCTGACTTTTTCATGGTAGTCTGAACATCCCAGGCTCTTCAAGTGGTGTTAATAAATCCTGCAAACCTGTGAATATATGTGAATATTGTTTTTATTGCTTTTTATTCCTCTGTAAAACAGGTATAGATTTAGACTGATTTAGCTGCATTTTCTTATGACTTCAGTTAAAATATCCAATAAAATTCTTGTTTACACAATAATCTTTGCTGCAAGTTTTTTATTTTTTTTTTTTTTTGCCATTTTTATGCACCTCAAAAAAAGATGATGCTGTGGCAGAATAATGAATTTCTTATAGACACATTCTGCAGTAATGAACACTCTGATTTATGATGCTAAAATGATGGTAAACCATCTATTTTTACCCATTTGTGAAGGAAATAAATAAAGACAGCCTACTTTTCACGTATTTCAATAAAAAAAACAATTAAATTGAGTCTTTTCGATGAGTTTTAAACTTCTTTAAAACCAAAGTTAATAATGGGTTAATAGTTACTGCATTAGATTTAGTTTCACCAATTTGTTCCCAGTTGTGTGATTTATAAAGTCTTAATAAATCTTACTTTAGCTGCTAAAAGCTCAATCAGCTGATAATTGTGCTTGTGAACATTTCACAATCCAAATCCACAGATTAAAGCTTTTATAATTCAAATATTCCAGATGGTTGATTATATTAGATATCAATCTGCTCTAAAATGCATTTATTTGTTTGCAAAAATGTGAAAAATCATTTAAAATAAACTATCAGTTGACTAAACCCCGTCATCACGGCCTGCAAATATAAAAGTTACACCATGTTTGAAAGAGATATTTACTAAACCTCACAGGTTTAGACACTTTTAATGTCTCCGCAGACTGACTCATAACGTACAAGAAGTCAAAAACAACTCTGATCTATGTGTTGCTTGACAATAATCTGACTCAAAGGCCTACAGAGAAACTCATTTAGTTTGTTTTGGTTTTTACTTGTATCAGTGATGAATGATTCAAAGGAAGAAGTTCATAAGAGATGTACAGGAAACATAAATGAACTGTGTTTAGTCACAGGCGTGATTACCCACACACCTGCCACGTCATACGTCATAAACAGTAAAGTAAATTTCAATGCTTCTGCCGGCACATCCAGCTCCTTTGAAAGTAACACTTTCTTAACCAAGAAGCATGCAAAGGCAAAGCGGAACAAGAAGGGAAGCAGAAAAGAACTGAAACAAGGAGAGAAGACAGCATAAAATAAAAGAAGGACAAATCAGCAGCCAGCTGGAGCAGCTGCAGACCAGCAATGGCTCCTGAAGCCCCGGAGCGCGACACAATAAACCTCTGAGAGAAACGCAAAATGTAAAACGTTTAACATTTAATTTTCAAAAGGTGTCCCAGTAAAAAGGGACCAAAATTAATTTCAAACTGTCAAACTTGAAAATTAAATTGCATTAGCAGAAATACTTTTTCATTCCAAAGTCAAAGCTGCATTTTTTGACTCAAAACTGACATTGCTAAGAGGTCATCCAAAAAACTAAGAGGAAACCGCTCTTCTGTTTTCATGCCCGCACCCGCAAAAAGTGATGGTTTACAGAAGCCTATATGTGACTGCAGCAAAGCCAGGGATCTGCCACCTGTGGCTCTTCAGCCCACTTTTCTCTAGCGTTGATCAACACCTTTGATTATAAGTGTTAGCAGGATAGAAGGGGTCTATAATCTGATTTTTATGTCTTATATTTTTAAAGCTGAAGCAGAAAAATGACTCCAATGACAGGAAGAAATCCAAAACAGTTATAAAAACATGGTGTAAACGGCTTCCCAGCACTTTTATTATCAGCATCAGCTAAAGATGTCCAGGTTTTACTTAGAGCATAAGAATATGATTAGTTTGGTCCTTTGGAACATAAAGGCTGCAGACTGTTGAGCAAGGCAACAGCCAAGCCCACGTGAAACAGCTCACATTGCTGCAGTCGCATCGGTCAAAGATTTCATGAAACGTCAGGGGAAAACTTATCAGACGTGTCTTTCTGATTCTGAACAGAACAATGAACCCACCCTGGCCACAATGTCTACCTCTGGAGGCAGCAACTCTGTCCGTTTCCGGTGTGAGACGTGTTACAGCACGTTCAGCCGGAACCAGCCAGTGTATCACTGTTCTCAGAATCACATTCATAAACAGATTAATGGAGACATTTACCGCTGTTGTTCCTGGGGGCCCCTGAGTTCTCAGACCAGTTCAAGCTTTTATCATTACATTTCCAGGATGTATTCATGGGAATGAAGAATCAATGTATAGGGAGGTGTGTCCTCCCGCCTTTTGCCTATTTTTTTTTAAGTTTCCATAAAAATGTAAAAGCTGATCCGATATTACAGCTGGTTGGTTATTAAAGCTGCACATTTTAATACATTTGTAAAGTGTTATATGGAAGTGTTACGGAAAACGCAAAGCTGCAGGGAAGAAGAAGAAGAAGAGCATCTGTTTGCACGTTATCTAGGTCTTGAATCTCTGAGTCATAACCAGCCGCACACAATCCTCACAGGCAGTTTCCACCTCTCACGTGGCCCTGATGACGAAGAGCAGTTACCTGCAGTTTATCCGTCTTTCACTTTCGATTTGCTCTTCCTGTCTTCTCTGTAAAGCAACAGATTGCTGCACAGTTTTCTAAATGCTGTTGAGATTGTTCACGTCATTTTCACGCCGCCCGCTCACGGCATTTGACACCAAAACGCCAGGAAAGGATTATTGAAAACAGAGAAGCTGTGTCTGTATCTGCAGCGGGGAAAGTGTCACAATTAAACAAAAATACATGATGAATTTTTGGTTTACGGGTGTTGCTTTATTTGAGCAAAAGTCATTTCTGCAGCTTCACATTCCCTGCAAGTTTGATGAGAATTTCCCGTGGGTTAAAATTTCCCCCACGAGCTTCAGCTGATTTTGCTTGTATGCGAGGTTTTGGCGGAAGGAAATTTTTAAAGCTCAGATTTTTCGCTGAGCAAACTTCTCACACGCTAAAACACAGACGATCACACCCACAATACAAGCCGTAAGCAATAAGAAGTCTTGCAGGCATCCACTCCACAGCATCTTATCCGTTCTCCTTCTCGCAGGACGAGACACACCTGGAGGTTTTGCTCCGAGCCTTCAGAGCAATCAGTCTGCAGGTAACAGAAATCCTCTTTCTTTCTCGTGCTTTTCATTTTGGATCTCTGTCAGCGGATGCATAAACTCCCAGTTAGGAACTACTTTTAAATAACTGGGGGCCAGTTAAAGCTGAGAGTAGGCCTGATTTTTGTTATTGAGGTTGAAAAGATGGTTATATGTCGATCTGTGATTTCTTTTCTTTTCTTTTTTTTTTTTTTTTAGTAAAAAAAAGTTAAAAATGTGTCCTTCATGTGTCGCATTTGGAAATAAACACTCTGCAGAGTAAACTTTAAAACTATTAGAAATAAATAAACATTTGGCAAAAGAGGTTCAAATAAATGCCTATAACGCTGCACACAATCCACCAGTAGGTCAAAGACTTGATTCAATTTGGATATTTCCATATAATGTGTGAAATAAGAAGCAAAGCCGCACGGAAAGACCAGTAACCGCTGAGCAGCTGGATTTCATCCATGTGTGAACCTGAGCGTGAATCACCGGCGTGCACAAACTCACTCTCTCATTCCACAAACTATTTCCGTCCCAGGGCGCTGCTGTGTTTTAGCAGCTCTTAAACGATCTGAACCCTTAATTTAACTGAAGGAGAACATTAAGAGAGCACACGATGGACTTTCTCCCCATCAAGATCTTTGATTTACTCGATCTGGCTGCTGGTTCTGGACCTTTTCTGGTGGAGCGAGGGAGCGGAGCGACGTGCCGGCCGGGGTAGTGGCGCGTTTTGGTCCCGGTAGGCAGACCTGCTGGGCTCCTAACAGAAGCGCTTTCTCACCAAAGAGTCCTCACAAGGTGAGTCAAATCGCGCGTTTTTATGTTCAGCTGTGATACTGAAGTAAGTTTGCTTCGCTTCCTGTCTAAATATTTCCCCAGACTCTTTCTGCTATTTGGAAAACCACTTCAAATACTCGGCTTAGGTTTGTGGGCAGCGTTGAAAACGCAGAAGTTTTATTAAAATAATGCTATTTAAAAAAAATAATAATAATAATTCTATTTTGACCTTTCAGAGTTTTCTTAAATAAAATTTTGCCTCTGATTTGATAGTTTTTCATTTTGCATTTTATATCCAGCCCCAAATTTTATCGAAAGGTAGTAATAATAATAAACACTATGCACTTCTCTTTCCTCTATTATACAGCGTTTCCGCATTCCTGACCGCTTGCGCTGAGCTGCGCTGCAGAGCGCAAAGGATCGTCCGGGGTTTTAACACAGTGTTGATCTATGCGCCACAGATAAAAGCCCCGATGCACTCTTCATCATTAATCTGATGAGGAGGAGGGGAAGAATAAGAGGCGAGGTCAGGGAGATTGTTCTTGGACAAACAATATGAGAACATATGAAATGCTCTATAAATAAAGACTGCTTGAAACCATCTTATTAACAATATTAATCTTCGTTTGGCCGCTTTTTAGTGCTCATTATTTTCAGATTTCTCTGTCTGAACCATTTCCCAGTTTTTAAACTGGGAATAAATTATACACAAGCGAATGCAACTGGTTAGACTATATTGTATTTAGCGCTATATGGGTAAAAAGGGTAAACGTAAAAACACAAGCAAACAAAAACGCCGAAGTTTATGGATTTTTATTTAAAAAACAAACAAAAAACTCCACATGTATAGTTTTCTTTCCATTTCAGAATTTATGCCCTACATTGTGTTGGTTGTCAAATAAAATACACTGCAGCAAAATCTGACAAAGTTCAACAGTTTGAATATTTGAATGTAAGACACTGTATCTAAAGAGGAAAAAAAAGCACAAAATGGCCCTGATGGTGTTGATGCATCCATTATGTTACAGAAAGCAAAGGAGAGCGAGGCGGAGGAGATAAAATGTTGTTGCTCAGTAGAAATAAAACAAACTGGGAAACGGAAGGAGAGATGAAATCAAGCAATGAAAAATCTTTTATCAATCATCATCATAACAGGATATTAATCAGGCCTAGAGCAGTGAAAACAGAACGGTCTAGTCTTTTTCCATTTGACATTTTCAGATCTGAACTTCGACCTCATACGCAGCTAAGGAACACGCATGCGCATTGCATTCCACGCCATCTTCCTGTCGATCGGCTGAACGGATTGTCGTTGACGTTCACGGATTTCTTGCTTTAGTCGTTTAATTTAAAACGGCCGTGTAGCTTTGAAAACTCGCACATTTTTAATATGTTGCCTCTTTATTATCTTCACTGCTGGAAGCGAGCCGGATCGGTTTATACTGGATTATTTTCTCAAATAATGAGGACGTTTCCGTGTCGACATTTCCACTTCGAGATGTTAAGTTATTTCCCCAAAACCTGATGTTTAACTTAAGCTCTGGGATTTTAAACTAAGTTATTGGTTGAGTTATTGGAGCTTCGTGGAGATAACCGCAGTTGCGGCGCTGAATCTGTGCGGTTTGGGCCTTTTCCAAAGTGGGCGGAGACTAACATGACGGGTCTCTCTCTCTCTCACTCGGGTTTTATCGTTTGAACTGCTTCAAACGTTCAATACCTGCAAGGTGAGTTTGCGATTCCTGTTTCTTTTCTTTTTTTTTTACATGATAAGAAACTTGAAGTCGGAAAACAACTTGTCTTGTTTCGGAGAAATGACGCTTCATTTATTTCAAGCATTTCCAGAGGTAATTCTTGGGATCACAAGTTTTCACAGGAAGTCCGGCGCATAAATCCAGGCGCAGATTGAGCTGGCGCTAACAGTACTCGCTGCGGCCGCTTTTACTCCCTGCTGCCCACTTTCATGCAACCAATCTGAGATCATGTTCGGACATGTTCTTTGTCTTTCCTTCTCCTCTCCTCCTTGCTAGTGTTAGAAAGCTTTATCTTCAGTTCCTCTTCGGTCATAACTTAATTCTGTGCTCATTTTCCTCTTTATGAAAGTAAGAGGAAGGTAGTGGTGCATTTTCAGCAAAACGCTGACTAACAACGCCAACTTCTGCTTAAAGTTTAGATCGGGCATATAGCACCCCCCCCACCCCCACCCAGACGAGCCCGATCCGGCAAATTAACCACTACTAATTATTTTAATCCGCTGAAAGGGTTTCAGTATTTCCAGAGCTCTGACTTTGCTCTGCTGGCTTGCTCGTGTGACTCACCCCGTTATTAGATTTTGTTTAACATCCTGCAGGTCCGTTTTGTCGCTTTAAATCCTAATGTGAAGAAAACATAAGAAATTTCAGTAGACTTTGGGGAAATTGAGCAATGACCCAAGAGTGGAGCTGGTGCCACAGCATGAATACCTGGGAGCGGTCGCTGATGGAAACCTGAGTTTTGGGTCGCAGGCAGATTGTGTTAAAAAAAAAAAAAAAAAAAAAAAAAAAGCACACAGGCACTTTTATCGTAAGCTTCGTACTTTTAATGTCAGCTCTGATTTTATGAAGCTGTTTTATTGAATGTGTTCTTATCTTTGCTTTTATTTGTTGGCACGGGTCACTTTCTGTCAAAAATAAGAATTGCCTGCAAAGTATTGGCGCATTTTTAATAAGCCTACAATACATACAACACAGAGAAAACTAAACGAGAATGCACGACATAAAGATGTCAGTCTAGTTATTGTAGTCTAAATGGAGGAGGAAGTAGTTTACCCTGTTGAGGAAAGAAAGAAAATAAGATGCAATAGTTATAACAAGTGCAGCGCAATGGATGCGCACGCAGCCCCGCCCCGCTCACCTCCTAACAATCATCCCAGAAGATTTGCGCTCGACTCACCCCGCGGGTTCAGCAAGTCAAGTAAACTTTATTATCTGTTGTGCAAACAGCAGTTAAAGACATTAAAACAATCACACAAAGACAAGTCCATATTAATCCTTACGGTTTGGGCCTGGAGTTGCAGGGATAGAGGATTTTTTTCAGTCTATTCCTCGAAAGCCATAAAACGGAGGCCCAACACTTAGAAAACAGCAAATGACCCATCAGCTGAGGCTTTGGTGGTGACTGTGAAGCCACTGTTAGTGTTTTATATTCAGAGGTAGGGAGAGTAATAATAAATTGTACTCCCGCATATTTGTACTCAAGTAAAAGTACTAAGTAGCCGGCCAAGAAATTTGTACTTATGTACTGAATAACATCTGATGTAATTTATTAGTGTCTGTCTGATGACATTTTATAAAGTTTGTGCAAATTCCTGTACTTTATTAAATACTTATATAAAAATGAATACAAATAACATGACTGCAAAATAACAAATTCATACAGAGGAAACACTTTTCCAAATTTTTTTCAATAAGATACTTTCAGGGACAATTACTATATCTTTTTAAAACTCTAAATGGCACAAAAGACTCAACAGATCGAAAAAGGCACTAAATAATAACGCTTGAATACAAGCAAGAGGTCTCACTTTAACATAAAATGTAGGTGTGTGTCTTTATTTCATGCATTTCTGGTTAAAATTTGTTTTTCATTCAGTGAAGTTACTCGCACTCAGAGTCTGCAGAATTTTTCTTGAAGTGTAACGATACTTCATAATATTACTCAAAGTAAAAAGTATGTTGCAGTAAAGGTACTTTTAAGTTTGTTTGTTTTTTTAATGTAAATGGTTACTACTAATCTCTAATTATATTGCATATTAACTGCACAGGTGCATGTCTAAATGTTGAGGGGAAAAATTCACTTAAAAACCAGATGATGTGTATGAAACTTTACTTTAGATGCAGTTTTCTGTCATTTTTTAAATTTTATTATTATTATTATTATTTATTTATTTTTTTTTTTTATTTTTATTTTTTTTTTTTTGCAATTGATGTGAGGTTTTAATGTTTAAACACGTATGGTAGCAGTTATTAGTATTCGCCGACTTCTCCAAAAATGCGTGAGATTAAACATGAAATATTGAGCTTTGAAATGAACTAAATCAAATATCATAGTAACATCAAGACGGCGTAAATTTCGGAGTAAATTTTATCCAAAAACTTGAACATTTCTAGATTAGATTTAATATTTACGACAAAAAACGTCTGTAAAGTAAGAAAAAAAATTTTTCTCTCTCCTTAATTACATAAATATACGTATAAATTTATAAGGTATATGACGGTCATAAATTTGTATGGAAAAAAAACTTAATGAAAAATGAACGTTTACTATAAATGAGACATTTTGCTGCAAAAATACCAGTAGTCCTGCAAGACTGAAGTTCAAAATTTACGTGAAGCGTGTCTGAATATTTTCCAGCGTGTAGGGCTAAGTGGTAGATTTGGGCTCTTCCTGTAACAGAACCACATCTGCCGGGTCCCGACTGAACAGGACCCAGAATACCCGCCCGAGACCGTGAGGAAGAAGCCGCAACATAGCAGCTCTCGTCCGGACCCGGCAGATGCTCTGATGCAGGAAAATACCCTCAGTTTACCATTTAAACCCCAGAACACTCCAAATCTCTAACTTTGTAATGTTAGAGAATATTTTAGTTGTAATCTTGTAAATTTATGTTTCAAGTCATGGAAAAGTTTCAGATTTTGTTGCAAATTTACAACTTTTTGACATCAGACAGTGCCAGCATTTTTTTTTTTTTTTTTACTCCTGTAAATATGTGCAGTAAGTCTGGAAATTTCTTGCAGGTGATGTTGGTTTTGTTTCTTTTGTGTTGCCAAAAGAAACACAAAAGAAAAACACAAGGACTCCAAAGTCCTTGTGATTAGGACTCCAAAGCTGGAAACCCGCCCATATTTGTTGAAAATTGTTTACTTGTAATTTGTTTCAAAATTGTTTGAACATCACATTTGTTAGAATCTTAGAATAAGTCAGTTTCTAGGAATGTCTGACTGTTGCTTCTGCTTCAGTTTGACTAAAACTGAAAATGTGATTTATTTGGTGGGATAACAACTGATATAATCTTCCTGCTCTTAACTGAAGTAAAGAAAGAACTTCGTTTCTTATAAATGAAAGCTTTGAAAAATACCAATAAACTCAAATCTTGTGTGAAGTAACGTGTGGCTCCAATAACACCTCGTGATGGAGTTTTAGCGCTGGATTGTGGAGACCAGCTGCGATTTTAAACATTTTCTTCGTCACTTGTTCTGTTTCAGGATGAACAGCACATGTTTCAGTACGTCTGACCCCGCTGCAGCCAACGCCAGTGTCGTGTACGACTTCAACACCGACCGAGAAAATCTGTGGGAGAAACTGGACTGGCAGGCCCCCCTCCCTCTCTGCAGCGCCGTGGGTCTTCCTCCCGCTGACCCTCCGTGTCTGGTCTGCAGAGAGCAGAAGGTGTTCACAGTCTGCCGCTCCCTGGCCGATGGGCTGAAGGTGATGATGGAGGCGATGGGACGCAAAATGGAGATCAGACCGAGTGGTAAGAATCTGGAGTTGCGCTCAACACCTCCGGTCTTTGTCTGTGTGACTGTCTTAATGAAAAGTTGGGATTTTTCCAGTGAATTAGCAGTTTGTAAAGTTACACAGAAAAAACCCAGCAACAATTTGGTTTATTTAGCCTGTCGTAGAAAAAAAAAAAAAAAGGGTGGTCATTTACCAAATTCAGATTTTCACCATTTTATTTATAAATGTCAGAGTTCCGAACTAAATATTTAATTCAAAAGCTAAATATTTAGCTCTGTTGCTAAATATTTAGTTAGCAAGCAAAATGTTTAGGTCTGAGCTAAATATTTAGTTTGGAAAATAAATATTTACTTTGAAAGTAAATATTTAGCTTCCTAACTAAATATTTAATTTGAAAGATATTTAGTTTATAAACTAAACTCTGACATGGAACTCTGACATTTATAATAACATGGTGAAAATCTGACTTTGAAAAATGAACACCCATTGTTTTGTTTTCTCTCTGACAGGCTAAATAAACCAAAAATATTGCTGTTATTTCATTACAGTGTAACTTTACACCCTATAAGCAGCTGCATCCCAGCGATTAGCACATTGTTTAGCATTACTGTAAAATAAATCTTAACCGGAAACAATTTATCTGAAGGACACGTCATACCTGATTTCTGTAGCTGTGACACGGCAATCTTTTTTATTTTATTTTTTTATTTTTTATTTTTTATTTTTTTTTTGTTTTACTCATTTTAAACTGCGATTAATAGGTGAGATGAAACCGTGACTTGTAGAGCTGATTCATCAGAGATAAAAATGACTCAGCAGGTCAGACATCAAGTAAACGTCGTATTTTTGTTCAGGATTCTCTGCTGAAGGAAATTATGTGGCTTTATGTTTAACATGTTTTCATAGACGGAAGCAAACGGATGTAGAGGACCGGTCCGAAGCAGAGCAGTGTTTGGTGCATGCTAATTGGCCCGCATGGTGTCACATATAGGAGGTGACCAAATATTGGTCAGAAAGTACAAATAATTAGCTTTTTCAGGTTTCTGTATTTTTACAACTGAGTTTTAAGGCCTGACAATTTTTTTTTTTTTTTTAATTACGAGGATGAGTCATATGAGAATAAAGACATAATATTAGCGGAACAAAGACACGATATTACCAGAGAAAAGTCAAAAAATTACTAGAAAAAGTTGTTTTAATGAGAAAAAGCATTCAATAGCGTCAAGTTCAGCTGGTTTGATTCTTTCTTCAAAGTAGACACAGTCGTTTGCTAAATCGTCTCAAAGTCTTGCTACTGATAATAATTTGATGCTGATGTGTGTTGAAAGATGAAGTATTTTCTTATTCATGAAACCGATACCAAAGTATAACTTCACAAGATGCTCAGTATTCCTCATTTTAATTTAATTTAATTTTTTTTCGTCGATTCTCATAAAATTACTACTTGCTTCTCCTATTACGATCTTATTCTGGTTATATTATGACTTTGTTGTCGTATAACAACGACTTTATCCTTGTTATATATAGATTTTTTTTTTTCTTAGTCTGGCTCTAATACTCCGTAGCATTTTATTTTTCTTACATCTTTTTAGCTTTACTTTACATTTGAGAACAAATATTGGTTCTTTTTAACTCCTTACATTCTTAAAACTGACATGATTAATTATTGATAACCATATGACGTAAAAGTTGTACCGAACCAGAGGGAAAATCAACCGCGCAGAGAGATGACGCCAGCCTGCGACGCACAGAAAAACACTAACAGAGACATGGATATGAAGACAGCAAGGCCACATCCCCACGATCCCTGGCCGCGTTCAGGTGAACCCGTCCACGGCTCCGAGAATGATTCGTGTTATGTTGCAACCTAAAAACCACGATCGAGCTTCCGGCATTTGAACGTGTATGTTTAGAGCAGATTGTGAGCAAAAGAGGAAAACGATCCAAATTTGTTTTGTATAGTTTATCAAAAGCTATTTTGTATCATTGAATCTTAAAGATTTTTACTCTGTTCTTTAGTACATTTCAAAACTTTTTTTGCTTAAGTTAAGGAGTTCAGTCAGAGTCTTAACTGTACGAGTATTTTTGCTACTTCTGAAGATTGATTTCTGCTGCGCTGAACTGGCTTGTAAACAGTAAAGAGGAAGTTTTGTTCATTAACGCCTCAAGCGGATGTTTTTAATCTGAAACAATATTTGAATCAACTTGAAATGAGAAGTGAAACTGATATTGTGTGACACTTTTTTTTTTTTTTTTAAGTTTTCATCAGTTGTAATTCTAAAAATAAACTCATTGACATAAAATAATGAATCGGCCGTCAGGAATCCACATGCGGACCTTTGATAAAGGTGTGAGACTAAGGTCCGTGATGCCGCTGAGTTTTGTTTACATCTTACACGATTTTGATCGTTTTATATGCGTTTGTTTATTTATGTATTTTTATTGTCTGTTTCCCTGATACATTCACTGCTGAGCACTTTAATAGCCTTTTACATAAATAAACACTGATTAACTGATCTCTGAAAAGAGCAACAAACTTCCGCAGTGACTTATGACGCCAATCCAAATATTGGCTCCATATTATTTTGTTATTTTGACAGCAGCAGCTCCACAGCGCCACCTGGTGAGCCATCTGCTTGTGACGAGACTAACCACAGCAGTCTTTAATCCGTCCTAAATGTGATGCTAACTGAATGAACGTGGCGAGCCATATAATGCAGGTTAAGCAACGCTGACGACTTGTTTAAATATTGACTCGGGGCTCTGCTTTGGACCATTTAGTTGAGTGTGACGCAGCTGATGGTCTTCAGTGGTGATGATGACGTGTTGAAGAGCAGCGGCCTTCCTGAACAGGGAAAACTGGAAATTATTATTGCGTCATATCAGGAAAATAAATAGTTGTGATATTTTCGCAGAAAGCTGCGTCGACGATATCAGTTATTTCACATTAACCCCTTCGCTCCCAGTTAACTTTAGCATCTCAGGTGCTTAGAGTCGACAAATCTGTGAGATTAGAGTTAATCACATCTGCCAAATGGCTCATAAAATGTTCATGTTTAATGTTTGAAAAATAATTTGATCCCAGCGGGCCTGGTTTAAAGCAGGATGACGGCTGAGAGATGTTGGGCTGCTCTGCTAGAAACCGACTTGAGTTTTGGTAACAATAATCGCAATTATTTAAACAACCTGGATTAAAATAATTTAAAACCTGAATTTGTGTCTGATCTCCTATCCAGTGAATTCAGATTTGCGAAATGAAATTTGCCCAGTCTTTTTCGTGGGGAGGGGGGGGTGTCAGTTATTTCAGTTTTGATCTCGAAGAGATGAAGACTTTAAAATATTTGATTTTCGGGCTGTTTAGATGGAAAATCTCACTAATAATAATGATGATGATATATGTAAAAGTCGAGTTGACCCTTCATAATTATTATTTTTCAACTTATCATTAAAAAACAACAACAAACATCTTGCGTTAGCTGAGATGAGATCAGCCTGGTGGATAAACGTGTCTCTGTTTCATTGCAGATTGCCCGCTGCTCCACTCTGATGGTAAGATACGTCTTTGTTTTTTTTAAATCTTACTTCTTTTTGTTTTTCTTTCCTTTTCTCTTTCATGAAATTCTTACCGAGTCCTGAGCAACAGACACAATCAGGCTTGTTTTTACAAGAAAACAACAAAAGGTTGTGGAAAATATATATATTTGCATATGTGTTAAATACAGGCGAATACTGAACACAGTATTTTTTGTAATAAACATCCTCAGACTGACCTTTACCAGCAGAATATAGTTTAAAAGAAACATCTTACACGCCATAAATCTTCTAGATGGCATCGCCGTGTTTACAGGTCATAGCTTTCTGCTCCCTCACTGCCTGCAGTCTCTGACTGTTGTGCTCCGTTTCTGGCAGATGGTCCATCATGGCAGCTGCCCTGCGTCATCGCTGGCATCCTGCTCTTCCTCTTCCTCGTCGTCGTCTTCGGGCTGATCTGCTACAGTCGTAGGAGGAAAACTTGCCCCCGACGACAACATGAGAGGCGAGTAAAGCTGAAAAGGGAACGGATCTGGTTTCATTAAATCTCAGAACCCGGCTCAGTGATGGTTTTAGGATATTTTTAAACTCCGTGAAGGAAAACCAGTCGAGTTGGGCAACAGATAGGAGGGGGAGCTGGGGGCCTGCTGATGCTGCTCAGACTGATAAAACGTAACATTTCCAACTCTAGCTGGTTAAAACTAATTTAAGCTTTAATTTTATCGAACTGCAACTAACCATTATTTTAGTCATCGATTATTCTGATGATTAATCGGATTTTAAAAATTGCTCTGTTCTGCAGATTTTTCATTTAACCACTTAAGCTTATTTTATACAGTATTAGAAATACATTAAAAGATGCAAATAAAAATAGTTCAAATCCCCTTTTTTAAATAAGAAAATAAACATTTTATTGCCTAAAATGCAACGACATCGTTCCTGTACTGAACGCCTGATCGCCTGTAGCTAAAAAATACTAATAACATCAACACGTGAAAAGCTCAGCTCTTTCTGTTTGACTTTACATCAGTACAGTGCAGCGCTGATCTGTTGATTATTTTAGATCAACCGGTTAATAATTGGATGCAAAAGGTGCTAAATAGGAGCTTTATTTAACAGAATGTGAACCAGATGAAGCTAAAACCGCTACTTGAGGAGTTTTTGGTGGAACATATTTACAGACAATGTTTTTTGTTTTTTTGTTTTTTTGTTTTGTTTGTTTTTTTGTTTTTTTTTGTTTTTTTGTCTTAAATGCAAAATGTTTGTTTTTTGTACAGTTTTGGCTTCATTGCTGCTCTGAGTGTTGTGTTCTTTCATCAGTTGGCCTTTTTTTGAGTCTGATCACTTGATTTAATGATTAATCATTACTAAATTAGTTGATTATTTAATTAAGCAATTAATTACAATTAATAATTTCAGCCCTACTAATTTCATTTAAGCAAACAGAAACCCCTATAATAACCTGAACCAACTAATCCTGCTAACATTAAAACGGAGACTCACCCCTGGAACTCCTGGCATTAAACGATGGCTGAGCTGCTGGCGGGAAGAAGCGCTGCATCATGTCGGAATGAGCAGCTGCTTCTGTTTGGCTTCAGGTCGTTTGCTCATCCCCGCCTTTGTTTTATTCAGGGAGGAAAACGGGACTCCAGGTGAAAACGGATCGGCTCTGCTCCCTGCAGAAGCATCGAGTCCCGTCTGAACATAAGAAGCTGAAGATGGACGGACTTCATCGTGAGATTTGACACAACACAGTTTCTACCAGAAAACCTGAAGCCTCTGCAGTTTCTTCTTTTGCATCAAGAGCTTCATTTATTTCTATTTGCTTCCTCAACTTCAGCTTCACAACGAGCAAAGCTTTCCGGTTTTAAAAACTGCGACCTTGCTGCACCTGCAGACTAAAGCTGCACAATATTAGGAAAACAACTAAATGTGATTTTATATATTGTTAAAAATGATCATCATAGGATTAAGACACATTTTCCACCTCATCTTAATTCCCCAGCGGTTTCTCAGATGGAGTTACTGTTCGGCTCTTCTGCAGGCATCACTGGGGGGCGGAGAATAAGGGCTCTGGTTGGTTTTTAATGTTGAAGCTTAAATGAACTCCTCTCCCGGTCCAGATGAAGTGGTTAAACGATCACTTTAGGGTGGAAGACACTCGATTTTTAAACGTCAAAATAAGATGAGTAAGTTTTTGTTTTACCTCCCTTTTTTTTTTTTTTTTTTTTTTTTTTTTAAAAATTAAACATTTTAGTTTTAAAACAGTATAAGACCAGACAGTATAACACCAGTTGGCGAAGCTGCAGCTGATAAAATTCGGTTATTGAATCATGGTGGATGGTTTAGATTCGGTGCTGTGTTTTCAGTCGAGATCGCCACGTTTTTAATGAAGGAAATCATTTGTATGTTCATCAATCATCTGTGACGACATACAACTGTTACCTGTAACCTATAAGCTGTAGTTGTTCCACTGTAACCAGATCCAGATAGTTTACACACTGAGTGAAGGAAGTTCATGCATTAAAGGGACAGGATTATGTAACTTATTTGAGCTTTCTATTATGTTATAATGCTGTTCCCTCATCATAAACATACCTGGAGTGTTGCCTTGAGTATTTCATGCATGTTTGAGAAATACTTTAATCTCCCATGGCAACCATTTAGCTGTGCGAAACACCTGGACCTAATGCCACCTTCAAGATGCAGCTCCTCCTCAGAGCTGCAGTTTCTGAGCTTCGGCTTCACAGAGCCTCCCTCCCCCACGTTTCCCCACTCAGCTCCTCCAGACTAGCCAGCAGCAATTGGCAAACACCTGGTGAAACCGTACATCTGCTGAGCTCATTATACCAGCTGCTTCTGAGTGAAACACTGATTTAAAAACGTTGTTAAAGGGTTAATAGAGGAGCAATGTTGTGATGACTTCCTTAAGGTAGAGTTTAAAAACTTGAGACAGAGGCCCAATTTCAAGCCGTTAAATTACAAAGCCAAATTTCTTTTAAGTCATATTTGATAAATACAGCATTTTTGTAACAAACCAAAACCTTGTTACAGTAACTCCAGTTGTTGCTGAGTTTCACTGCTGTCTCTCTCACTAGAATTGAAAACACAGGGTCTGAACTACAAAGCAGTATTAATGTCTTTATTGAGGTATTTTTTAAAAAAATCCACAATTGTGAAGCAGGTTCACCTCTCACCCTGTCACCACGATAACCGATGCCGGAAACCTAACCTCAAACCCACTCAGTTCAGATTTTCAGATCACCATCAGCACTATCTCTCTCAACCAATCAGTGAGCTTAGAAAGTATCTGAATTTGAACTTTTAAAGGTGACGTACTATGTAAACTTCACTACATTTTTATTTTTGGGTCACTACTGCTTCCAAGCGCTTAAAAAAACCAAACAAAAACAAAAAAAAAAAAAAAAAAAACACGCAGCTATTTTCTTGCAATAAGTTAATGTTTTTTGGGGGGTTTTTTGGTGTCTGAAAAATGAGCCATAACAAAAACATCCTGATTAAGTCACAATCGACAGGCACTGCCCCTCACCTAGCAACCCAAGTCTAGCCCGGCCCCTCACCTAGCAACCCAAGCAGAGCTTGAGCACCTTTGGTCATCCGGTTTTACTGCTGTAAGCGCTGCACAACGGCTGCTGGAAGAGACAAGTGTTTTGTTTTTGACTTACTGTTTTTTGTCCTTGCGTATTCATGTGGACAGCGAAAATGCTAATGAAGTAGCCCAGCTTCTAACCTGACCAACAACCCCCCCAAACATGTCTTATGGTTTTACAATCCAATGTGACACGGAGAAGAAGCTCGACTTTGATATCACTCCACACAAAACATCTGAGCCATGCTTTGTTGTTCGCCATTCTTTTTTGTTAACAGGTCTGGAGGAGTAAAACCAGCGACCTGGGTCATTCTGTCTCCCCATGTGGACGAAAACATTTCTGGAAACAGTCCAGTGTGGATGCAGGTGTTTGGAATCAGACACCCTATTTTAGAAAGAAGTGTTCTTGTATGGATAAGGCCTAAACATCAACTGTATCTGGGTTTAGTTGAGCCAGATCTGTTTAAGAAACTCAGGGTTTGTTCAAGCTGCTACAAGGAACCTGATCTGGCGTTCCTAAACTCGTGGTTCTCTTCTGGTTTGTTAATATAATGTTCCTTGTCTTTTATTATTGTTGCCTGTTTATTGTTGTGCATTAAAAACAAGACTATAAATGAAAATGAAATGCTGTCGTTTTTATTTGAGAACGTCGTTGGTTTTTATGCCTTAAATTTCCTGAATGCAAAAAGCAAATATGACCGACTATTTTACCCAAACTGTAGTTTTCAGTTTTCTTGAAACTTTTCCTGAAGCCTAACGAGCCGAAAATCCCAAAAACTGTCCTGAAAGGAGAGTGAAAGTAAATCGAGTCAGATGTGATCCTGTTAAAAGACGACTGATCCGAATGTTATTCCAAGGGATTACAGAAGGATCATCCTAATCAAGTTTAAACCTGAACAAGTTCTGCTGTTGACAGTATCTGTAGCAGGATTAAAGTCTCAGCAGGATTACAGTTCAACAGCCACTGCAGAGCTTTATACAAAGAATAAATGTTTCTATTAATTAAAAACAAAGTTCTGCCATAGTTTAGATGCTTTATAAACCTGTAAAGCTGAACGGAAATCTGCTGCAGCCTCACAGATTCTTGCTGTGCTACGATGAAGTCTCTGGAACCAGATTATTAACATATGAGAGAATGACTTTGCATTGAATCACTTATAGTCGCAGCTGGTGCATAATCAGCTGCAGTAAAAGGAAATAAAGTCAGTCCCCCCCTTACAAGTTTCAGAATCAAAAGAAGAAAAGGTTCAATTTGTGGAAAGATGCCTGGTTTCAGTCCGAGCACTCTGACTGCTACGTGTTGATCAGAGAGACAGCCTGGGGGAAGAAACTGTTTCTGTGAAGGCTGGTTTCAGCAAATATCGCTCTGTAGCGCCGACCTAAAGAGAAGTCCAGGATGTGTGGAGATTTTATCTCCAGTTGTGCTGACCCCTGACCTGAACAAGTCCTGGATGGAAGGAAGTTTAGCCCCGATGATCCTCTCTGCTGGCCTGGTTGTCCGAACCCCTCATGTTTGGTGGATGAGCCAAACAACACAGTGATGGACGAACACAGGACAGACTGAACAACGGCCGTGTAAAAGATGACCAGCAGCCTTTGGTATTTTTTAACCTCTAAACAGTCCGTTCTGATTCGCAGGAGAAGCTGGCAGATCTTCAGGTTGATGTTCTTGTCTTTCAGAGTCTCTATGATGGTTTCATTAAATAAGGAGTCCAGGGCGATTACAACTCTGCAAAATAAAACAGTTCATCCCATAATCAGATCATTTTTTTTCTCCAAAGTGACAGCTAGTAATTGAAGGAGCAGGTTGGAGGTCGAAGGATGCAGTCCAAAGGTGGAATATCTGCAGCAGCTGAAGGAAACATCAGCAACGCTAAACCTGAATCATAGACAAGGGATTAAGTTCTTTTCTTTCCTTATTGTTATTCTGCTGATAAAAGTAATATTTCAGCCCAAACTGATTGGATTCTAAGAAGTTCTTCAACCAACAGCCTACTAGAACCACCACAGGTACTAAGATCCTCTGTCCACCTGTTGGTGGCGCTACAGAAATGTTCAGGACAAAGATGACAGAGTAAATACAAAACCCTTTTTTTTTCCATTAAGAGATAAATCTACACAATACAACTTGGCCTTTTGTGAAAAACTAATTACACCCAGTAACTAATTGGGCCAGGGTTGGGGTTAGAAATCTTGGGTCAGAGGTCAGCATGGATCCTGATAAATTGTCACCCTTTATTTATGAGTTATAGCAACTTGAAATTATATATTCTTGAACAGGAAATCAGACTATTTACAAAACCAGGTTAGGTTAAACACCAGGAGGCACTAATATCTCATAAACAACTTGTACTGTTATGCATCGTCCACAGTTTTAGGGTCTGTTGAGCTCTAATGTCTTTGTTCACTATCACACATAAACAACACACACTGCAGACTTATAAACATACTTTAGGTTGCAGCTAAGCTCCAATCTCCATATCTTTCACTGGCTACTTTGCAGGGACTTCTCAGCAGCAGATATCGGCTTACATGATGGACAATATCGTCTGCTTCAAACTTCATTCATAAATTTAATTAAATGCATGAACTGCAGCTGCCTGGTTGTCCCTCCCGTTAGGGGAACACTCGCTCATTAACTCCCTTAGGGGAGGAACAACAGTAACTCGTCAGTTATTACTCATGAGTTCAGGCTTCCACTGAACGAAAAACGGGGCAAGAAGCCAGGGTGACTCATCTTCAAAATGCAGAAAATTCACCCTGTTGCTTCATATTGGGATGTTTCCTATGCGTTTTTTTGTTTGTTTTTTTGTTTCTTTGTTTTTTGAGCATGAATTAAAATGACATTTTTATTTCACTAAATTTAGTTTTGGCAACTGTATTGCAATTAATCTACCAGAACCCTGGCTGTAAACTACAGTACCAAAAATAAAATAAAACTCAGTTTAATAAAATTAAATCGAATTAAATAAAAATAAAAGTCTTGAGTTTTAAGCTTGATTATAAAAACTGAGAAGGTGTCAACCTGATGTTCAGGGTGCTGCTGATGTTAAAGGAGCTTAAATTAATTACAGAACATTAATGAACATTAATATCTTCAAAATAAAAGCAGCACAAATGTTCAACATCAATTCTGTTTCATTTGGAGGAGTTGGGTGGGGGTCAAACTTCACTCAGGTCCTCAACAGGTGTTCTGTCAGTTTGGCGTCGCCAGAATAGCATACTGGAAGTCAACGAGGCTTATCAAAACAGCATACCCATGTTTGTATGTTTGTTCTGTAATAAATGGTGATATAGTTCACAAATGCTCGTAGTCGGAGGTAAACTGAAGTGACCGCTAAGCTGCTTTAAAACAGAGAAAGCCTCACTTTCTCAATTCGCTACTTCACTCGAGCTAATTGAGTGAAGTAACCTTCAAAATAAAAGCTTTTTTGTCAATATAACGTACTTTCAAGTATGTACTTCAAATTGGGGGTTTTATTTAGCAAATACAAGTTATTATTCAGTTCTTTAGATACAGGACTTGACCTCTCTTTTTTCTACGTACTCCTCAAACTAGCCCAAACGGTAACCAACCATTCTGTGAACAATAAATTGTTAATTTGTTTATTATTCTTATGTTTCAGTGAGATACACTGCATATGCTGGTTCAGTGTAACACCCATCAAAAACAGCACACCCCTTCACAAACTCTAAAACTCCAGATTTATGAGGTTTTTAATTATTATCCACATCGCAAAACGTCTTCTTTGTTAATGCCACGGCCCATCATCATTTCTGTGTCATTCCAATGATTTTCTGACTGTGTGCCATCTTACAGCTAATCTAACCTCCTCGGAGAGGACGGAGTGGAGCTGCTGAGGAGAAAAAAGAACAAGAAAAAAGAACAAAAAAAGCAACCAAAAAAAAACCCAAAACAAAACAAAACAAAAAAAAAACAACAACTTATCTCCCAGGTCCGTGGATCGGATCCCGACTCGTACAGCTCTGTCTCAGCTCAAAATTTCTGATTGCTGCCGCAAAAAGAGTCACGCACTGGTGATGAAGTTGGACATACTTGGATCTACCTCTACAAGATGGTCATGTTCTTTGGGTCTTAGTTGAACACATCAATACAGTCACACGGGACTGCAAATTGAAATATTAACGTATGTTCACCCTGAGCATCCTCCCCCATGAGCACCTCCACCAGAGGGACTGACACCCTGCGCAACCTCAAGCAGAGGTGTCTGACCCCCCCCCTGCACAACCCTGTGGTTGTGGTGGTCAGTTCCACTTCCACTACAAAATGGTCATGTTCTGCGGGACTCTTTGGGTCTTAGTTACACACATCAAAACGGTCCACGTGTCCCTGACACCCTGGGCCATCACAACAGGATAACGGATAAGAGTGTTCAAACGGAACCGGGTTTTTAAACGGTTAAGAGGGTAATATTTCATTTGAAATATCCACACTTAAACTAGAAATTATAGGGATCACATCAGCAACTGTTGTGGAATTGGAACTCAACTAATTTTTAAGTTAATTAGATCTGTGGAGATCATCTAAACACCCTAAACCTGGTGACCCACAGAATCCTACTATCTTTAGAGTTGACTGACACAGAGAAGTAGTGGAAACCATCAAGACAAAGACATGGTCATGAAGAGACCCTAGAGAAGGAGTTCTGGTCGCCCTCAATAACGTTCTGGCAAAGAGAGGGAAAGCAGGGACTGCCCCTGGATGTTAGCAACTCTTCGAGAATCTCCTCAATCCAGCTTCTTAGTGGTTCTAGCCAGTATCTAGAGTGCTTTCCAGTTGGGGGAAGCATGTTTCCAGTTAGGGGTTGGGCTCTGCCAGGGCTGGACCTTGAGACTCTTTGTGATGTTCCTGCACATGATCTCAAGGTTCAGTAAGTAGCTGTGTTTCCATTACAAAGCTGCGCAAATCTCTGTCGATTTTCTGCTAATGTTTAAAAAACACAATTGCGCAATTGTGGTGTTTCCATTAAATAAGAAATTAAATTAAAATCACACGTTAAGAAGCTTGTTCACGCGATAAGTCATGAAAAACATGCCATGCTATGATCCTCCAGCTACTTCCTGTTGTCGTCTTCTTCCTGGTTTGCGCCGGGCGGCAACATCCGGTTGTTGATCACGTGACTCGTGTGACGTGACAAAAGTATTTCCATAGCAGTTTTTGCAAAATAAACCAATTTCGATACGTCTGAAAAACCAGCATCCTAGCGCCGAAACTTTTTCCTCGAAAAATGCCGTTTTTCCATTAAACAAATTTATTTCGTTCTTTCAAATTAAGCAATTTCAAGGTTAATGGAAATGCAGCTATTGGAAGCTGGGTGTTTGGTTTGGGGACCATCGGATCAGTGAAATAAGCCGACTCAAGGGGCATCCTATCTGTAAGGTGGAAAGACTCCGCCTTAGAGCTCCATCACCCAGGAGGAGCTTGAAGTCTAACTGCTGCTCCTCGGCTTTACACCGAGTTACTGGAGGAGGCCTTCTGATCAGAAGCCCTTGGCACCTTCCTTTGGAGTCTTTGTGGGACGTCTTCACGTGGAGGAACTACAGTGAAACCAAAAACGATTAATTTCCTTGATTTAGGCTAATGGTATATTTTGAAGTGTCCCAACCGAAGTACTGCCTTGAATCAACAGGACTCTGGGGAAAAGAGACCTTTTAACTTCAAAGCCTTGGGGCTCATTACGACATGAATAACCAATTTACCAGGGGAAACATACAAAATGCTACTCAGCAATTATAGGAAGTGTTTGATTGCTGTAATGACAACAAAAATGACCAATAACTTTGTATCTTTCAGTGTGTTTCTCTGAATTTAGGCTCACAAAGACACAAAGACAACAGATGTTTAAGTGGGATTAAATTGAGGAAACCAATTTAATGAATGCCATGTAACAACGGGGAGCGTCATGAAGAACCAGAGCTCATCTTATAAAACGCTGTTAGAATAAGAGTTATTATTATTATTATTAATAATATTTTTGAAGAATTTTAAGCTCTGCAACAGTGGGCGGATCAGCGCAGGTTGGGCGGATCCGCAGGGTTTTTATTTTCAGTGGGTGGAGTTTGCCGTTTTACAGCTCAGTAATAATGAACCGCCCAGAAATAATGAACGTTCCTGTTCTTTCTCCCCCGAAACTTTTCTCCGTGTTCGCCACCCCCGTCCGTCCAGCAGGAACATGTTCCAACAAGGCAGAAGTATGGTAAACCGTGTCATATTCACATGTGAATGAGTGTTGAGGGCTCTCTTGTCAGCTCTGTGGAGTGGGCGGAAGCCGTGGTTTTGAAAATGTGTGAAAAGCTTCCCGCCGTGGGTCCACTCCTCGGAGAGGACGGAGGGGAGCTGCTGAGAAGAAGAAACAAACAGTCGACAGAAAGGCACAGAAAAGAAACGCGCCTCCTGTGAAAACCAGGATATAAGAGCCGTCAGGGATGCTGGTGACGTCACTGTCTCCGTAGCACGAAGGCTCCAGCTTCCGTACCTCACCTCCCGGGTCCGGGGTTCGAATACCGACTCTCCCTGTCTCTTGCTGGGAGAGCCTCCGTACCCAGACTCAGTTACTTAACTTACAATATTGGATCAACGCTCTTTGGGTGACCGTCTTCAATGTGTGTTTGATCCACGACGACAGTCACGGACTGGTGATCAAGTTGGAGATGGCAGGACTGGTCGAGTCTGGGACGGTCATAATACAGTGACCGTTGCAAAGGTTGAGCCGTACACACTCAAATTAGAAATATTAAAGGGAACACAGAACACGTTTAGAGAAATGTTTACTAACGTACACTTGTATATTTTAAAGAAATAAACAAGTTTCTTTAGGATAAAGTATACAGTAATTAGATTATTTTTTGCAGGACATAATGCCATTAATGTTCAATCACCTTGATGGAGCTAAAGTTTTCTGAACATCCCAGATAGTGACGGTGAAACCTGGACAGATGCAGGTTTCCTCCTGACCCTCCGTCTTCCAGGTAAGTTTTTCAAAAACAACATTTTCGATCAAAAATAGTCTCCGATATTCTTTCTTCCGTTCATTGATTTTGTTTCAAGAGTACATCCTTCTTCTAGAGTGTTTAGCTCCATTAAAAAAAATAAAATAAAAAAAAATAAAATAAAAAATAAAAAATAAAAAAAATAAAAAACAGCCGAGTCCGGCTGCTCTCGTGGCCGCCTCCACCGACCCTCAGCTCGGCCAGGAGGAGAGGAAGCTCCCGGTGTTCCGAGGACGTGAACTTCTGCTGCAGACCAAAGTTCCGTCGCCATATTGAAAAATCTTAGTCGTTACAAATTCAGAATGTTCACAGCAAATATCACCCTGAAATACACACATCAGCTCAAAAGTAACTTAGAGTCCCAGAGCTGGTCGTAAAAACAAAGCGTTATTCCAGAAAGTAACAATAAAAATCTCAAAGTAAAGGAGACGAAGTGGGAAACTCCCTGATGTCCCGACTTCCTCATTCTTGAAGAAAACATTCCACCAAGACAACGTCCAAAATAGGCTATTTTAGTAAAGAAAAAATAGATGCGACAAACTGAAAGTAAAAAAACTGACAATGACCTTGGAATATGTCTAAAAATGTGAGAAAATATAATCCAGGAAGTCGCCGATCTTCATAAACGAAACTTTCTGAAAGACGACGAGACAGAGAATGAAATGCGCATGCGTGGTGTAAATCTGAGCCACAACCTGCGCACCCTCCCTCCGCCCCACGTCACAGCCGCTTTTTGAACCGGTTTTTATTAGGTAGTAAAAGTTCAAGTTAGGAAAATAGAAAGTTAGACTGAAGCCCAAGCAGCCTCCGCGAAGAACACCTCTACCAGAAGGACTGACACCGAGATCATGATCAAAAGCTGTGGCCTCAATGTATGTTTGATCCACGACCAGAGTGACGGACTGGTGATGAAGTTGGAGATCAGCCTCTACCAAGTCTTCAAGTCCATGTGGAGCTGGCTTCGCCACAAAATGCGTCAGCGGCCTCTGGACCGTAGGACTCTTTGGGTCTGAGCTGATAGAGACCGAGCGCGCGTCTCAGCAACACATCTCCTGGAAACAACATGGGCCATCCTCCAGAAGCTATTTCAATACCGAACAGAACTTAATGCACTGTTTGATCATGAGAATGTATAAAATGTCAGGGGCAAATTCTGATGTTTTTAAAAGTCGATATAAATAAAAATGATGCAAAACTGAATAAATTAATAAATTAATTAAATAATTCATAGATAATAATACTAATAATAATAATAATAATAATAATAATAATAATAATAATAATAATTTTTAATTTCTGATAATAATAATAATTATTAGGATAATAAGTTTAAGTTAGGAAGGGTTAGACTGACACCCTGCGCAGCCTCCCCGATGAACACCTCTACCAGAAAGACTGACACCCAGCGCAGCCTCCCCGAAGAACACCTCTACCAGAAAGACTGACACCCAGCGCAGCCTCCCCGATGAACACCTCTACCAGAAAGACTGACACCCAGCGCAGCCTCCCCGATGAACACCTCTACCAGAAAGACTGACACCCTGCGCAGCCTCCCCGATGAACACCTCTACCAGAAAGACTGACACCGAGATCATGATCAAAAGCTGTGGCTATTAATAAATTAATTAATAGAGAATAATAATAATAATAATAATAATAATAATAATAATAATAATAATAATAATAATAATAATAATAATAATAATAATTTTTAATTTTTTATAATAATAATAATTATTAGGATAATAAGTTTAAGTTAGGAAGGGTTAGACTGACACCCTGCGCAGCCTCCCCGATGAACACCTCTACCAGAAAGACTGACACCGAGATCATGATCAAAAGCTGTGGCTATTAATAAATTAATTAATAGAGAATAATAATAATAATAATAATAATAATAATAATAATAATAATAATAATAATAATAATAATAATAATAATAATAATAATAATAATTTTTAATTTTTTATAATAATAATAATTATTAGGATAATAAGTTTAAGTTAGGAAGGGTTAGACTGACACCCTGCGCAGCCTCCCCGATGAACACCTCTCCCAGAGGGACTGACACCCTGCGCAGCCTCCCCGATGAACACCTCTACCAGAAAGACTGACATCCTGCGCAGCCTCCCCGATGAACACCTCTACCAGAAGGACTGACACCCTGCGCAGCCTCCCCGATGAACACCTCAAAGAGACGGACCTCACCCTGGGGTTTCACAACACGGGTTTTTAAACGGAAATATTAGCGTACTCTCACCCTGAAGTTCACATATTATACTGATACCCCATCCACACTAAAATTAGAAATATTAAAGGGAACACATCAGAAACTGTTGTGGAAGTGGAACTCAACAAGTCATGGACGGGGACGCAGCAAGAAGCCGAGCAACCTCCCCGATGAACACCTCTACCAGAAGGACTGACACCCTGCGCAGCCTCCACGATGAACACCTCTACCAGAGGGACTGACACCCTGCGCAGCCTCCACGATGAACACCCCTACCAGAGGGACTGACACCCTGCGCAGCCTCCACGATGAACACCTCTACCAGAGGGACTGACACCCTGCGCAGCCTCCACGATGAACACCTCTACCAGTGGGACTGACACCCTGCGCAACCTCCCCGATGAACACCTCAAGGAGACGGACCTCACCCTGGGGTTTCACAACACGGGTTTTTAAACGGAAATATTAGCGTACTCTCACCCTGAAGTTGACATATTATACTGAGACCCATCCACACTAAAATTAGAAATATTAAACGGAACACATCAGAAACTGTTGTGGAAGTTGAACTCAACAAGTCATGGACGGGGACGCAGCAAGAAGCCGAGCAACCTCCCCGATGAACACCTCAAGGAGAGGGACCTCGCCCTAGGGTTTCACAAAACGGGTTTTTAAACGGAAATATTAGCGTACTCTCACCCTGAAGTTGACATATAATACTGTGACCCATCCACACTAAAATTAGAAATATTAAACGGAACACATCAGAAACTGTTGTGGAAGTGGAACTCAACAAGTCATGGACGGGGACGCAGCAAGAAGCCGAGCAACTGGACAGCAAGTGACACTCTGCGAGATCATGATCAAAAGCTGTGGCCTCAATATATGTTTGATCCACGACCAGAGTGACGGACTGGTGATGAAGTTGGAGATCAGCCTCTACCAAGTCTTCAAGTCCATGTGGAGCTGGCTTCGCCACAAAATGCGTCAGCGGCCTCTGGACCGTAGGACTCTTTGGGTCTGAGCTGATAGAGACCGAGCGCGCGTCTCAGCAACACATCTCCTGGAAACAACATGGGCCATCCTCCAGAAGCTATTTCAATACCGAACAGAACTTAATGCACTGTTTGATCATGAGAATGTATAAAATGTCAGGGGCAAATTCTGATGTTTTAAAAAGTCGATATAAATAAAAATGATGCAAAACTGAATAAATTAATAAATTAATTAAATAATTAATAGATAATAATAATAATAATAATAATAATAATAATAATAATAATAATAATAATAATAATAATAATTTTTAATTTTTGATAATAATAATTATTATAAGGATAATAAGTTTAAGTTAGGAAGGGTTAGACTGACACCCTGCGCAGCCTCCCAGATGAACACCTCTCCCAGAGGGACTGACACCCTGCGCAACCTCCCCGATGAACACCTCTACCAGAGGGACTGACACCCTGCGCAGCCTCCACGATGAACACCTCTCCCAAAGGGACTGACACCCTGCGCAGCCTCCCCGATGAACACCTCTACCAGAGGGAATGACACCCTGCACAACCTCCACGATGAACACCTCTACCAGAGGGACTGACACCCTGCGCAGCCTCCCCGATGAACACCTCAAAGAGACGGACCTCACCATGGGGTTTCACAACACGGGTTTTTAAACGGAAATATTAGCGTACTCTCACCCTGAAGTTGACATATTATACTGAGACCCATCCACACTAAAATTAGAAATATTAAACGGAACACATCAGAAACTGTTGTGGAAGTTGAACTCAACAAGTCATGGACGGGGACGCAGCAAGAAGCCGAGCAACCTCCCCGATGAACACCTCAAGGAGAGGGACCTCGCCCTAGGGTTTCACAAAACGGGTTTTTAAACGGAAATATTAGCGTACTCTCACCCTGAAGTTGACATATAATACTGTGACCCATCCACACTAAAATTAGAAATATTAAACGGAACACATCAGAAACTGTTGTGGAAGTGGAACTCAACAAGTCATGGACGGGGACGCAGCAAGAAGCCGAGCAACTGGACAGCAAGTGACACTCTGCGAGATCATGATCAAAAGCTGTGGCCTCAATATATGTTTGATCCACGACCAGAGTGACGGACTGGTGATGAAGTTGGAGATCAGCCTCTACCAAGTCTTCAAGTCCATGTGGAGCTGGCTTCGCCACAAAATGCGTCAGCGGCCTCTGGACCGTAGGACTCTTTGGGTCTGAGCTGATAGAGACCGAGCGCGCGTCTCAGCAACACATCTCCTGGAAACAACATGGGCCATCCTCCAGAAGCTATTTCAATACCGAACAGAACTTAATGCACTGTTTGATCATGAGAATGTATAAAATGTCAGGGGCAAATTCTGATGTTTTAAAAAGTCGATATAAATAAAAATGATGCAAAACTGAATAAATTAATAAATTAATTAAATAATTAATAGATAATAATAATAATAATAATAATAATAATAATAATAATAATAATAATAATAATAATTTTTAATTTTTGATAATAATAATTATTATAAGGATAATAAGTTTAAGTTAGGAAGGGTTAGACTGACACCTGCGCAGCCTCCCAGATGAACACCTCTCCCAGAGGGACTGACACCCTGCGCAGCCTCCCCGATGAACACCTCTCCCAAAGGGACTGACACCCTGCGCAGCCTCCCCGATGAACACCTCTCCCAGAGGGACTGACACCCTGCGCAGCCTCCCCGATGAACACCTCAAAGAGACGGACCTCACCATGGGGTTTCACAACACGGGTTTTTAAACGGAAATATTAGCGTACTCTCACCCTGAAGTTCACATATTATACTGATACCCCATCCACACTAAAATTAGAAATATTAAAGGGAACACATCAGAAACTGTTGTGGAAGTGGAACTCAACAAGTCATGGACGGGGACGCAGCAAGAAGCCGAGCAACCTCCCCGATGAACACCTCTACCAGAAAGACTGACACCCTGCGCAGCCTCCCCGATGAACACCTCAAAGAGACGGACCTCACCATGGGGTTTCACAACACGGGTTTTTAAACGGAAATATTAGCGTACTCTCACCCTGAAGTTCACATATTATACTGATACCCCATCCACACTAAAATTAGAAATATTAAAGGGAACACATCAGAAACTGTTGTGGAAGTGGAACTCAACAAGTCATGGACGGGGACGCAGCAAGAAGCCGAGCAACCTCCCCGATGAACACCTCTACCAGAGGGACTGACACCCTGCGCAGCCTCCACGATGAACACCTGTACCAGAGGGACTGACACCCTGCGTAGCCTCCCCGATGAACACCTCTCCCAGAGGGACTGACACCCTGCGAAGCCTCCACGATGAACACCTCAAAGAGACGGACCTCACCCTGGGGTTTCACAACACGGGTTTTTAAACGGAAATATTAGCGTATTCTCACCCTGAAGTTCACATATTATACTGAGACCCATCCACACTAAAATTAGAAATATTAAACGGAACACATCAGAAACTGTTGTGGAAGTTGAACTCAACAAGTCATTGACGGGGACGCAGCAAGAAGCCGAGCAACCTCCCCGATGAACACCTCTACCAGAAGGACTGACACCCTGCGCAGCCTCCACGATGAACACCTCTACCAGAGGGACTGACACCCTGCGCAGCCTCCCCGATGAACACCTCTCCCAGAGGGACTGACACCCTGCGCAGCCTCCACGATGAACACCTCTACCAGAAGGACTGCCACCCTGCACAGCCTCCCCGATGAACACCTCAAAGAGACGGACCTCACCATGGGGTTTCACAACACGGGTTTTTAAACGGAAATATTAGCGTACTCTCACCCTGAAGTTCACATATTATACTGATACCCCATCCACACTAAAATTAGAAATATTAAAGGGAACACATCAGAAACTGTTGTGGAAGTGGAACTCAACAAGTCATGGACGGGGACGCAGCAAGAAGCCGAGCAACCTCCCCGATGAACACCTCTACCAGAAAGACTGACACCCTGCGCAGCCTCCACGATGAACATCTCTAACAGAGGGACTGACACCCTGCGCAGCCTCCATGATGAACACCTGTACCAGAGGGACTGACACCCTGCGTAGCCTCCCCGATGAACACCTCTCCCAGAGGGACTGACACCCTGCGCAGCCTCCACGATGAACACCTGTACCAGAGGGACTGACACCCTGCGTAGCCTCCCCGATGAACACCTCTCCCAGAGGGACTGACACCCGGCGCAGCCTCCACGATGAACACCTCTACCAGAGGGACTGACACCCTGCGCAGCCTCCACGATGAACACCTCTACCAGAGGGACTGACACCCTGCGCAGCCTCCCCGATGAACACCTCTACCAGAAAGACTGACACCCTGCGCAGCCTCCCCGATGAACACCTCAAGGAGACGGACCTCACCCTGGGGTTTCACAACACGGGTTTTTAAACGGAAATATTAGCGTACTCTCACCCTAAAGTTGACATATTATACTGAGACCCATCCACACTAAAATTAGAAATATTAAACGGAACACATCAGAAACTGTTGTGGAAGTTGAACTCAACAAGTCATGGACGGGGACGCAGCAAGAAGCCGAGCAACCTCCCCGATGAACACCTCTCCCAGAGGGACTGACACCCTGCGCAGCCTCCCCGATGAACACCTCTACCAGAAAGACTGACACCCTGCGCAGCCTCCCCGATGAACACCTCTCCCAGAGGGACTGACACCCTGCGCAGCCTCCCCGATGAACACCTCTACCAGAAAGACTGACACCCTGCGCAGCCTCCACGATGAACACCTCTACCAGAAGGACTGACACCCTGCGCAGCCTCCCCGATGAACACCTCAAGGAGACGGACCTCACCCTGGGGTTTCACAACACGGGTTTTTAAACGGAAATATTAGCGTACTCTCACCCTGAAGTTCACATATTATACTGATACCCCATCCACACTAAAATTAGAAATATTAAAGGGAACACATCAGAAACTGTTGTGGAAGTGGAACTCAACAAGTCATGGACGGGGACGCAGCAAGAAGCCGAGCAACACCTCTACCAGAAGGACTGACACCCTGCGCAGCCTCCACGATGAACACCTCTACCAGAGGGACTGACACCCTGCGCAGCCTCCCCGATGAACACCTCAAGGAGAGGGACCTCGCCCTAGGGTTTCACAAAACGGGTTTTTAAACGGAAATATTAGCGTACTCTCACCCTGAAGTTGACATATAATACTGTGACCCATCCACACTAAAATTAGAAATATAAACGGAACACATCAGAAACTGTTGTGGAAGTGGAACTCAACAAGTCATGGACGGGGACGCAGCAAGAAGCCGAGCAACCTCCCGAATGAACACCTCTCCCAGAGGGACTGACACCCTGCGCAGCCTCCCCGATGAACACCTCTACCAGAAAGACTGACACCCTGCGCAGCCTCCCCGATGAACACCTCTCCCAGAGGGACTGACACCCTGCGCAGCCTCCCCGATGAACACCTCTACCAGAAAGACTGACACCCTGCGCAGCCTCCCCGATGAACACCTCTACCAGAAAGACTGACACCCTGCGCAGCCTCCACGATGAACACCTCTACCAGAAGGACTGACACCCTGCGCAGCCTCCCCGATGAACACCTCAAAGAGACGGACCTCACCCTGGGGTTTCACAACACGGGTTTTTAAACGGAAATATTAGCGTACTCTCACCCTGAAGTTCACATATTATACTGATACCCCATCCACACTAAAATTAGAAATATTAAAGGGAACACATCAGAAACTGTTGTGGAAGTGGAACTCAACAAGTCATGGACGGGGACGCAGCAAGAAGCCGAGCAACCTCCACGATGAACACCTCTACCAGAAGGACTGACACCCTGCGCAGCCTCCCCGATGAACACCTCAAAGAGACGGACCTCACCCTGGGGTTTCACAACACGGGTTTTTAAACGGAAATATTAGCGTACTCTCGCCCTAAAGTTGACATATTATACTGAGACCCATCCACACTAAAATTAGAAATATTAAACGGAACACATCAGAAACTGTTGTGGAAGTTGAACTCAACAAGTCATGGACGGGGACGCAGCAAGAAGCCGAGCAACCTCCCCGATGAACACCTCAAGGAGAGGGACCTCGCCCTAGGGTTTCACAAAACGGGTTTTTAAACGGAAATATTAGCGTACTCTCACCCTGAAGTTGACATATAATACTGTGACCCATCCACACAAAAATTAGAAATATTAAACGGAACACATCAGAAACTGTTGTGGAAGTGGAACTCAACAAGTCATGGACGGGGACGCAGCAAGAAGCCGAGCAACCTCCCCGATGAACACCTCTCCCAGAGGGACTGACACCCTGCGCAGCCTCCCCGATGAACACCTCTACCAGAAAGACTGACACCCTGCGCAGCCTCCCCGATGAACACCTCTCCCAGAGGGACTGACACCCTGCGCAGCCTCCCCGATGAACACCTCAAGGAGACGGACCTCACCCTGGGGTTTCACAACACGGGTTTTTAAACGGAAATATTAGCGTACTCTCACCCTGAAGTTCACATATTATACTGATACCCCATCCACACTAAAATTAGAAATATTAAAGGGAACACATCAGAAACTGTTGTGGAAGTGGAACTCAACAAGTCATGGACGGGGACGCAGCAAGAAGCCGAGCAACACCTCTACCAGAAGGACTGACACCCTGCGCAGCCTCCACGATGAACACCTCTACCAGAGGGACTGACACCCTGCGCAGCCTCCCCGATGAACACCTCAAGGAGAGGGACCTCGCCCTAGGGTTTCACAAAACGGGTTTTTAAACGGAAATATTAGCGTACTCTCACCCTGAAGTTGACATATAATACTGTGACCCATCCACACTAAAATTAGAAATATAAACGGAACACATCAGAAACTGTTGTGGAAGTGGAACTCAACAAGTCATGGACGGGGACGCAGCAAGAAGCCGAGCAACCTCCCCGATGAACACCTCTCCCAGAGGGACTGACACCCTGCGCAGCCTCCCCGATGAACACCTCTACCAGAAAGACTGACACCCTGCGCAGCCTCCCCGATGAACACCTCTCCCAGAGGGACTGACACCCTGCGCAGCCTCCCCGATGAACACCTCTACCAGAAAGACTGACACCCTGCGCAGCCTCCCCGATGAACACCTCTACCAGAAAGACTGACACCCTGCGCAGCCTCCACGATGAACACCTCTACCAGAAGGACTGACACCCTGCGCAGCCTCCCCGATGAACACCTCAAAGAGACGGACCTCACCCTGGGGTTTCACAACACGGGTTTTTAAACGGAAATATTAGCGTACTCTCACCCTGAAGTTCACATATTATACTGATACCCCATCCACACTAAAATTAGAAATATTAAAGGGAACACATCAGAAACTGTTGTGGAAGTGGAACTCAACAAGTCATGGACGGGGACGCAGCAAGAAGCCGAGCAACCTCCACGATGAACACCTCTACCAGAAGGACTGACACCCTGCGCAGCCTCCCCGATGAACACCTCAAAGAGACGGACCTCACCCTGGGGTTTCACAACACGGGTTTTTAAACGGAAATATTAGCGTACTCTCGCCCTAAAGTTGACATATTATACTGAGACCCATCCACACTAAAATTAGAAATATTAAACGGAACACATCAGAAACTGTTGTGGAAGTTGAACTCAACAAGTCATGGACGGGGACGCAGCAAGAAGCCGAGCAACCTCCCCGATGAACACCTCAAGGAGAGGGACCTCGCCCTAGGGTTTCACAAAACGGGTTTTTAAACGGAAATATTAGCGTACTCTCACCCTGAAGTTGACATATAATACTGTGACCCATCCACACTAAAATTAGAAATATTAAACGGAACACATCAGAAACTGTTGTGGAAGTGGAACTCAACAAGTCATGGACGGGGACGCAGCAAGAAGCCGAGCAACTGGACAGCAAGTGACACTCTGCGAGATCATGATCAAAAGCTGTGGCCTCAATGTATGTTTGATCCACGACCAGAGTGACGGACTGGAGATGAAGTTGGAGATCAGCCTCTACCAAGTCTTCATGTCCATGTGGAGCTGGCTTCGCCACAAAATGCGTCAGCGGCCTCTGGACCGTAGGACTCTTTGGGTCTGAGCTGATAGAGACCGAGCGCGCGTCTCAGCAACACATCTCCTGGAAACAACATGGGCCATCCTCCAAAAACTTGCACTGGGCTTCATTCCATACATCAATAGGGTGACACGTCGGAGCGACACACGGGACTGCAAACTGAAATATTTACTGAAATTCACCTTACAGCAGCGGTGACATCTTTGCCCCGAGCCGTCCACACTCAAATTAGAAATATTAAAGGGAAATCATCGGCAACTGTTGTGGAAGTGGAAGTCATGGACGGGGACGCAGCAACAGGCCGAGCATCTGGACAGCAAGTGAGACTCTACGCCATCACCGGCTCTCGCTTCCGAGTCTGTCTGAGCTACATGGAGAGTCACGGACTGGTGCTTACGCTACACCTTCCAGGACTGTTCAAGTGTAGGATCTTCCTCTACGGAGTGCTCTTGTTCATGCGGAGTTGGCTTCGCCACAGAAGAGAGCGGCGCCGTGTGGACTGATTTAGACCGAGCGGGTTACGTGGTGGGAGCGCGGCACATCTCCTTCCAGGAGCAGGGGACCATGCCTCAAAACGCACCCAGCGGCTGCAGACGAACTCTGCCTGCTGCTTGCTTCGGAAAACTCTGGGAACGCCAACCAAGCTCTGATGGAAAACTATTTCAATAACGAACAGAACTTAATGCACTGTTTGATCATGAGAATGTATGATTGAAATGTCTTTATTTGCAACGTTGCTCCAGGTTGACATGTGTTGTGAATGGCGCTACATAAATAAACCGAACTGAAAAGAAATTTGAAAAACTCTCCACTGTCTGTCCTTCTTTCCACACACCAACACCTACTGAGTCTCCATCCGAGAGCAGCGGGTTCAAGTCCACCCAGCGCTTCAGTAACAGATCGTGAAGAAGCTGTTCTGTCCACTCAACAAGCATGCTTCTCCTGAGCTGAATGTGTCGCTCCCTCTTTGCTTCAAAGCGCTTTCTGCACTGCTAGAAACTCAACAGGTGGGGACCAGAAATCCAGATAAAGCGCTGCAACTGATCCCTTGTTACTTCTTAGCACAAAATGATAAAATACTCCCCGAAGGAAATGTAGCAGGCGCTTTGTTTTTTAATGAGAAGAAGTCGTTTGACAAAGTTGTTGACAAGATCTGGAAACATGAAATCCCTCATCACGTCGTCTGTCTGAGAAGTCAGCATCACGGTCTCGATCACGTAGAGCAGCCAGAAATTTGACTCAAGTAAGAATAAAAAAATGTTGGTTCAAGAGGCCACTAAACAACTGAGTACCTGCTTGATTATCAGAACAGCTGTTTTATTCTTTTAAACTAAGCAATTAGACGGACAACATAAAATGTCAGGGGCAGGTCCTCGGAGAGGACGGAGGGGAGCTTCTGAGGAGAAAACAAGAACAAGAAAAAAGCAACAGCAAAAACCAAACAAACAAACAGTCGACAGAAAGGCACAGAGAAGAAGCGCGTGGTTCCAATCGTGGACTTGCTCTCCCAGTCTCTTTCTCATGGACGGGGACGCAGCAACAAGCCGAGCTTCTGGACAGCAAGTGACACAAGTGATCAAGACCATGATCTAAAGAAGTTGCTTCCAAGTATGTACTGAAGCTGGAGCTCGGTGGTCGAGTCTGAGACCAGTCCAGATCGGAGCATTATACTGGACTGCAAACTGAAATATTAACCCTGTTCAAGAATTCCTCAAGAGTTTCAGCATGTTAATTGAAGACTTTATTGCACATGAGGTATATGATTTAGTTTGCAACGTCAAACATCTGAATTGTTTGCTGAACCTTTTTTTGAACTCAACAAAAGCAGATCTAAACCCTCTGGTTGGTTCAACAGGACCCCAGGTTAATAATCACCAGCTCAGAGCCGTTTAAGATCAGTTTTTATTCAAACCTCAGCAGCACAAAGGGGAAAGTTTCCAATGTACACACAGAAATCTGAACATCATCACATATTTTTTAACGTTTCAAGATTAATTTAAAACCACACATTTTTTGTTAAGCAAAGTATAAAAATCAGACAAGAATAGAGTCCAATTAACGTTAATCTGTAGATAAATATCTATTTCCTTGGATGAAATTCAGCAGCAGGTGCTTGGAGGATCGTTTTTGGTCCTGTGAAAACAGAGGAGATCTACAATTAATTATTGTCCACTAATTAAAATGTTAATTGGAGAGTAATTCAACCACAGACGCTCTTCTAACATCAGCAGCACCCTGAACATCAGATAGAAACATTCTCGATTTTCATAATCAAGCTTAAAACTCAAGTTACATTTATTGTCTTAAACACTTTCAGGATGAACCAAGCAGGTTTTCCTGCACAGTCTTTAACTTCCTGTTACAGAGAACTTACCTTAACTGGCTTCACGTCATACTTGACGGTCCGTTCCCCACGTTCTCCTTCTGGTTCTGGTTGAAGCAACGTCTGAGAAGGTCCTGCTGCTGTTGGTCTGAAACCACAGCCGGAGTTTTGGATCAGTTTTTGAGCAGAATCTACAACAAGCTGAGTTAGAACATTTCATCTGAAACGCCCACCTTGATGATGATGATGATGATGATGATGATAATGAAGATGAGACAGATTATCGCTGAGATGATCGCAGGAAGATGATGTCTAGATGGAGCGAGCATCTGTGAGGGAGGCTCAGGACAGACTGTAACAGAGACCGGATCAGAGTTAGTTCATGCTTTCTGTCCCTGCAGAGCATCAGAAACCCACAGCATGGAGTTCCAGAGGCGGAGAAATGAGCAGAAGGAGGAACAATGACACCAGGTTGGACCATTCTGACAGCAGGAGTACCAAGGTCCTGACTGGGGCCCCCAGAGAACCTCTGATGTTCCCCTCTTGCCTTGATCTCCAGAGAGGAGCTGTTGTCAGAGCAACCGTGAGCCGGTTCTGTTTGCCCAGAGTGTGGAGCTTCTCACCAGTCTCGTTGAAGCTGATGGAGCCTCCTCGACCCTCCATGAAAAACTCCACGCCGGCCGTCAGGTTGCGACAGACCACTCTGACCAGCTGGTCCAGGCAGACGGAGCACTGGGAGTCTGAGGACACGTTGTCGCACGGAGGCAGGGGGATGTTCGGATCATCTCTGGCCCAGAAATGTCCGAAGTCGACTTTCTGATCGTACAGCTTGGAGACGTTCGGAGCTGCTGGATCTGCTGACATGAAGCAGGTCCGATTCATCTGCAGAGAGAGGAGAGCACAGGCTTTCTGGTGACGGTCTGCACAGGACGGAAGACATGGTTACATTAGACCGGCGGACTCAGCGACGACCCTGACAGGAATCAGCACTCATCGATTTGTTTTCAGCAGCAAATGAAACCCTTCATGAAGTGTTCATACAGCCTTCAACGCGAAATTGAACAACTTTCAGCTTTTTGGAGGAGAAACTGTCCCGGTGTGGCTGCAGCTGTTCCTGTGGTAGAACTCTGCTTCTGGCTCTCCCAGGAGCGCCGCTTCGGGAACTTACGGAGCGAGTACTCGACTGCGGGAGCAAATCTTCTGCCTCGGAAGCGCCTTGTCGGTTGTTGGAGCACCTCCTCGTTTGCGGGAGCGTCTATTCTGTTGCGGGAGCGCCTCCTCGACTTCGAGAGCGAATCCTGGACTGCGGAACCTCACCCTCCTCTTCGGGAGAACCTCAGCAAGTTTAGCGGACGTGAAGCTCATCAAACGACGGACAGAGAGAGCAACCAGCCATGCTTCGGATCAGGAGCGGTTCGGACTCGAGACTCGGACTCTTCATGTAGGGCTGGTGTCGCTCAGAGGAGCGCAGCATGTTTCTAGTTTACAGGGTATCATTTAAAGCTGATCAGAGAAACAAAATCACTCACCTTAAAGTGAAACGTTACAAACATTCATGAAAGGAAAGTAAATCCGTTGACTGGATTCTCCCAGTTACCTTTGATCAATAGATCGTGGATCCTCTGGTTCTCCTGTGACGAATTCTTCCAACAGGTTCCAGCGTCAGGAGGAGAACATCAAATTTAGATGCTCTGAAGCTGACAGCAGCAGTGCTGCAGAATTTAAAGCTCTGCAACAGTGGGCGGATCAGCGCAGGTTGGGCGGATCCGCAGGGTTTTTATTTTCAGTGGGTGGAGCTTGCCGTTTTACAGCTCAGTAATAATGAACCGCCCAGAAATAATGAACGTTCCTGTTCTTTCTCCCCCGAAACTTTTCTCCGTGTTCGCCACCCCCGTCCGTCCAGCAGGAACATGTTCCAACAAGGCAGAAGTATGGTAAACCGTGTCATATTCACATGTGAATGAGTGTTGAGGGCTCTCTTGTCAGCTCTGTGGAGTGGGCGGAAGCCGTGGTTCCACTACTCGGAGAGGACGGAGGGGAGAAGCTGAGAAAAATAAACAAACAGTCGACAGTAAGGCACAGAAAAAAACCAGGATATGAGAGCCGTCAGGGTTGCTGGTGACGTCACTGGCTCCGTAGTACGAAGGTCCCAGATTCCGTACCTCACCTTCCAGGTCCGTGGTTCGAATCCCGACTCTCCCTGTCTCTTGCTGGGAGAGCCTCTGTACCCAGACTCAGTTACTTGGATCAAAGCTCTTTAAATGAACGTCAATGTATTGTGATTAGAAAATGAAAAGCCTTTGCTCAATCAATCAAATTCGACCTAAAGTTAGGGATATATAAACAGCAAAAGCAACTGTTGTGGAAGTGGAAGTCATGGACGGGGACGCAGCAACAGGCCGAGCATCTGGACAGCAAGTGACACTCTGCGCCATCACCGGCTCTCGCTTCCGAGTCTGTCTGAGCTACATGGAGAGTCACGGACTGGTGCTTACGCTACACCTTCCAGGACTGTTCAAGTCTAGGATCTTCCTCTACGGAGTGCTCTTGTTCATGCGGAGTTGGCTTCGCCACAGAAGAGAGCGGCGCCGTGTGGACTGATTTAGACCGAGCGGGTTACGTGGTGAGAGCGCGGCACATCTCCTTCCAGGAGCAGGGGACCATGCCTCAAAACGCACCCAGCGGCTGCAGACGAACTCTGCCTGCTGCTTGCTTCGGAAAACTCTGGGAACGCCAACCAAGCTCTGATGGAAAACTATTTCAATAACGAACAGAACTTAATGCACTGTTTGATCATGAGAATGTATGATTGAAATGTCTTTATTTGCAACGTTGCTCCAGGTTGACATGTGTTGTGAATGGCGCTACATAAATAAACCGAACTGAAAAGAAATTTGAAAAACTCTCCACTGTCTGTCCTTCTTTCCACACACCAACACCTACTGAGTCTCCATCCGAGAGCAGCGGGTTCAAGTCCACCCAGCGCTTCAGTAACAGATCGTGAAGAAGCTGTTCTGTCCACTCAACAAGCATGCTTCTCCTGAGCTGAATGTGTCGCTCCCTCTTTGCTTCAAAGCGCTTTCTGCACTGCTAGAAACTCAACAGGTGGGGACCAGAAATCCAGATAAAGCGCTGCAACTGATCCCTTGTTACTTCTTAGCACAAAATGATAAAATACTCCCCGAAGGAAATGTAGCAGGCGCTTTGTTTTTTAATGAGAAGAAGTCGTTTGACAAAGTTGTTGACAAGATCTGGAAACATGAAATCCCTCATCACGTCGTCTGTCTGAGAAGTCAGCATCACGGTCTCGATCACGTAGAGCAGCCAGAAATTTGACTCAAGTAAGAATAAAAAAATGTTGGTTCAAGAGGCCACTAAACAACTGAGTACCTGCTTGATTATCAGAACAGCTGTTTTATTCTTTTAAACTAAGCAATTAGACGGACAACATAAAATGTCAGGGGCAAATTCTGATCTTTTAAAGAGTCGATATCAAGAAAAATAATACAATAATAATAATAATAATAATAATAATAATAATAATAATAATAATAATAATAATAATAATAATAATAAAACAGGATTCGAAAACGTCCTTTTGAAACACACTTAGGAGGAGATCCACAAGCAGTGGTTTCAAGTCCAATTGTCCATGTCAAGCAGAGCAGGCCTTGAGCAGTGCTTGTGGCAGGGGTGAGGGAAGCCAGACGTTGCCGCCCCGCAGTCTGAGGTGCTTTGGCGGACTGGGTCCCTGCGCCGTGTCGGCGGGCTCTCCTGTCGGCTCTGTGTCCGTGTGTGTTGTGCGGAGCAGGTGAAGAACAGCAGCAGACGTTGGAGTTGTGTGAAAAACGTCCGGTCCTTGGTCCTCGGAGAGGACGGAGGGGAGCTTCTGAGGAGAAAACAAGAACAAGAAAAAAGCAACAGCAAAAACCAAACAAACAAACAGTCGACAGAAAGGCACAGAAAAGAAACGCGCCTCCTGTGAAAACCAGGATATAAGAGCCGTCAGGGATGCTGGTGACGTCACTGTCTCCGTAGCACGAAGGCTCCAGCTTCCGTACCTCACCTCCCGGGTCCGGGGTTCGAATACCGACTCTCCCTGTCTCTTGCTGGGAGAGCCTCCGTACCCAGACTCAGTTACTTAACTTACAATATTGGATCAACGCTCTTTGGGTGACCGTCTTCAATGTGTGTTTGATCCACGACGACAGTCACGGACTGGTGATCAAGTTGGAGATGGCAGGACTGGTCGAGTCTGGGACGGTCATAATACAGTGACCGTTGCAAAGGTTGAGCCGTACACACTCAAATTAGAAATATTAAAGGGAACACAGCACTGGTGTTCGTTTCACACGTCAATAGGGTGACACGTCGGAGCGACACACGGGACTGCAAACTGAAATATTTACTGAAATTCACCTTACAGCAGCGGTGACATCTTTGCCCCGAGCCGTCCACACTCAAACTAGAAATATTAAAGGGAACTCATCGGCAACTGTTGTGGAAGTGGAAGTCATGGACGGGGACGCAGCAACAGGCCGAGCATCTGGACAGCAAGTGACACTCTGCGCCATCACCGGCTCTCGCTTCCGAGTCTGTCTGAGCTACATGGAGAGTCACGGACTGGTGCTTACGCTACACCTTCCAGGACTGTTCAAGTCTAGAATCTACCTCTACGAAGTGCTCTTGTTCATGTGGAGCTGGCTTCGCCACAGAAGAGAGCGTCAGCGGCCGCTGGACCGCAGGACTCTTTGGGTCTGAGCTGATGGAGACCGAGCGCGCGTCTCAGCAACACATCTCCTGGAAACAACATGGGCCATCCTCCAAAAACTTGCACTGGGCTTCATTCCATACATCAATAGGGTGACACGTCGGAGCGACACACGGGACTGCAAACTGAAATATTTACTGAAATTCACCTTACAGCAGCGGTGACATCTTTGCCCCGAGCCGTCCACACTCAAATTAGAAATATTAAAGGGAACTCATCGGCAACTGTTGTGGAAGTGGAAGTCATGGACGGGGACGCAGCAACAGGCCGAGCATCTGGACAGCAAGTGACACTCTGCGCCATCACCGGCTCTCGCTTCCGAGTCTGTCTGAGCTACATGGAGAGTCACGGACTGGTGCTTACGCTACACCTTCCAGGACTGTTCAAGTCTAGAATCTACCTCTACGAAGTGCTCTTGTTCATGTGGAGCTGGCTTCGCCACAGAAGAGAGCGTCAGCGGCCGCTGGACCGCAGGACTCTTTGGGTCTGAGCTGATGGGGACCGAGCGCGCGTCTCAGCAACACATCTCCTGGAAACAACATGGGCCATCCTCCAAAAACTTGCACTGGGCTTCATTCCATACATCAATAGGGTGACACGTCGGAGCGACACACGGGACTGCAAACTGAAATATTTACTGAAATTCACCTTACAGCAGCGGTGACATCTTTGCCCCGAGCCGTCCACACTCAAATTAGAAATATTAAAGGGAACTCATCGGCAACTGTTGTGGAAGTGGAAGTCATGGACGGGGACGCAGCAACAGGCCGAGCATCTGGACAGCAAGTGACACTCTGCGCCATCACCGGCTCTCGCTTCCGAGTCTGTCTGAGCTACATGGAGAGTCACGGACTGGTGCTTACGCTACACCTTCCAGGACTGTTCAAGTCTAGAATCTACCTCTACGAAGTGCTCTTGTTCATGTGGAGCTGGCTTCGCCACAGAAGAGAGCGTCAGCGGCCGCTGGACCGCAGGACTCTTTGGGTCTGAGCTGATGGAGACCGAGCGCGCGTCTCAGCAACACATCTCCTGGAAACAACATGGGCCATCCTCCAAAAACTTGCACTGGGCTTCATTCCATACATCAATAGGGTGACACGTCGGAGCGACACACGGGACTGCAAACTGAAATATTTACTGAAATTCACCTTACAGCAGCGGTGACATCTTTGCCCCGAGCCGTCCACACTCAAATTAGAAATATTAAAGGGAACTCATCGGCAACTGTTGTGGAAGTGGAAGTCATGGACGGGGACGCAGCAACAGGCCGAGCATCTGGACAGCAAGTGACACTCTGCGCCATCACCGGCTCTCGCTTCCGAGTCTGTCTGAGCTACATGGAGAGTCACGGACTGGTGCTTACGCTACACCTTCCAGGACTGTTCAAGTCTAGAATCTATCTCTACGAAGTGCTCTTGTTCATGTGGAGCTGGCTTCGCCACAGAAGAGAGCGGCGCCGTGTGGACTGATTTAGACCGAGCTGGTTACGTGGTGAGAGCGCGGCACATCTCCTTCCAGGAGCAGGGGACCATGCCTCAAAACGCACCCAGCGGCTGCAGACGAACTCTGCCTGCTGCTTGCTTCGGAAAACTCTGGGAACGCCAACCAAGCTCTGATGGAAAACTATTTCAATAACGAACAGAACTTAATGCACTGTTTGATCATGAGAATGTATGATTGAAATGTCTTTATTTGCAACGTTGCTCCAGGTTGACATGTGTTGTGAATGGCGCTACATAAATAAACCGAACTGAAAAGAAATTTGAAAAACTCTCCACTGTCTGTCCTTCTTTCCACACACCAACACCTACTGAGTCTCCATCCGAGAGCAGCGGGTTCAAGTCCACCCAGCGCTTCAGTAACAGATCGTGAAGAAGCTGTTCTGTCCACTCAACAAGCATGCTTCTCCTGAGCTGAATGTGTCGCTCCCTCTTTGCTTCAAAGCGCTTTCTGCACTGCTAGAAACTCAACAGGTGGGGACCAGAAATCCAGATAAAGCGCTGCAACTGATCCCTTGTTACTTCTTAGCACAAAATGATAAAATACTCCCCGAAGGAAATGTAGCAGGCGCTTTGTTTTTTAATGAGAAGAAGTCGTTTGACAAAGTTGTTGACAAGATCTGGAAACATGAAATCCCTCATCACGTCGTCTGTCTGAGAAGTCAGCATCACGGTCTCGATCACGTAGAGCAGCCAGAAATTTGACTCAAGTAAGAATAAAAAAATGTTGGTTCAAGAGGCCACTAAACAACTGAGTACCTGCTTGATTATCAGAACAGCTGTTTTATTCTTTTAAACTAAGCAATTAGACGGACAACATAAAATGTCAGGGGCAAATTCTGATCTTTTAAAGAGTCGATATCAAGAAAAATAATACAATAATAATAATAATAATAATAATAATAATAATAATAATAATAATAATAATAATAATAAAACAACAGGATTCGAAAACGTCCTTTTGAAACACACTTAGGAGGAGATCCACAAGCAGTGGTTTCAAGTCCAATTGTCCATGTCAAGCAGAGCAGGCCTTGAGCAGTGCTTGTGGCAGGGGAGGGAAGCCAGACGTTGCCGCCCCGCAGCATAGTCTGAGGTGCTTTGGCGGACTGGGTCCCTGCGCCGTGTCGGCGGGCTCTCCTGTCGGCTCTGTGTCCGTGTGTGTTGTGCGGAGCAGGTGAAGAACAGCAGCAGACGTTGGAGTTGTGTGAAAAACGTCCGGTCCTTGGTCCTCGGAGAGGACGGAGGGGAGCTTCTGAGGAGAAAACAAGAACAAGAAAAAAGCAACAACAAAAACCAAACAAACAAACAGTCGACAGAAAGGCACAGAAAAGAAACGCGCCTCCTGTGAAAACCAGGATATAAGAGCCGTCAGGGATGCTGGTGACGTCACTGTCTCCGTAGCACGAAGGCTCCAGCTTCCGTACCTCACCTCCCAGGTCCGGGGTTCGAATACCGACTCTCCCTGTCTCTTGCTGGGAGAGCCTCCGTACCCAGACTCAGTTACTTAACTTACAATATTGGATCAACGCTCTTTGGGTGACCGTCTTCAATGTGTGTTTGATCCACGACGACAGTCACGGACTGGTGATCAAGTTGGAGATGGCAGGACTGGTCGAGTCTGGGACGGTCATAATACAGTGACCGTTGCAAAGGTTGAGCCGTACACACTCAAATTAGAAATATTAAAGGGAACACAGCACTGGTGTTCGTTTCACACGTCAATAGGGTGACACGTCGGAGCGACACACGGGACTGCAAACTGAAATATTTACTGAAATTCACCTTACAGCAGCGGTGACATCTTTGCCCCGAGCCGTCCACACTCAAATTAGAAATATTAAAGGGAACTCATCGGCAACTGTTGTGGAAGTGGAAGTCATGGACGGGGACGCAGCAACAGGCCGAGCATCTGGACAGCAAGTGACACTCTGCGCCATCACCGGCTCTCGCTTCCGAGTCTGTCTGAGCTACATGGAGAGTCACGGACTGGTGCTTACGCTACACCTTCCAGGACTGTTCAAGTCTAGAATCTACCTCTACGAAGTGCTCTTGTTCATGTGGAGCTGGCTTCGCCACAGAAGAGAGCGTCAGCGGCCGCTGGACCGCAGGACTCTTTGGGTCTGAGCTGATGGAGACCGAGCGCGCGTCTCAGCAACACATCTCCTGGAAACAACATGGGCCATCCTCCAAAAAGTTGCACTGGGCTTCATTCCATACATCAATAGGGTGACACGTCGGAGCGACACACGGGACTGCAAACTGAAATATTTACTGAAATTCACCTTACAGCAGCGGTGACATCTTTGCCCCGAGCCGTCCACACTCAAATTAGAAATATTAAAGGGAACTCATCGGCAACTGTTGTGGAAGTGGAAGTCATGGACGGGGACGCAGCAACAGGCCGAGCATCTGGACAGCAAGTGACACTCTGCGCCATCACCGGCTCTCGCTTCCGAGTCTGTCTGAGCTACATGGAGAGTCACGGACTGGTGCTTACGCTACACCTTCCAGGACTGTTCAAGTCTAGGATCTTCCTCTACGGAGTGCTCTTGTTCATGCGGAGCTGGCTTCGCCACAGAAGAGAGCGGCGCCGTGTGGACTGATTTAGACCGAGCGGGTTACGTGGTGGAGAGCGCGGCACATCTCCTTCCAGGAGCAGGGGACCATGCCTCAAAACGCACCCAGCGGCTGCAGACGAACTCTGCCTGCTGCTTGCTTCGGAAAACTCTGGGAACGCCAACCAAGCTCTGATGGAAAACTATTTCAATAACGAACAGAACTTAATGCACTGTTTGATCATGAGAATGTATGATTGAAATGTCTTTATTTGCAACGTTGCTCCAGGTTGACATGTGTTGTGAATGGCGCTACATAAATAAACCGAACTGAAAAGAAATTTGAAAAACTCTCCACTGTCTGTCCTTCTTTCCACACACCAACACCTACTGAGTCTCCATCCGAGAGCAGCGGGTTCAAGTCCACCCAGCGCTTCAGTAACAGATCGTGAAGAAGCTGTTCTGTCCACTCAACAAGCATGCTTCTCCTGAGCTGAATGTGTCGCTCCCTCTTTGCTTCAAAGCGCTTTCTGCACTGCTAGAAACTCAACAGGTGGGGACCAGAAATCCAGATAAAGCGCTGCAACTGATCCCTTGTTACTTCTTAGCACAAAATGATAAAATACTCCCCGAAGGAAATGTAGCAGGCGCTTTGTTTTTTAATGAGAAGAAGTCGTTTGACAAAGTTGTTGACAAGATCTGGAAACATGAAATCCCTCATCACGTCGTCTGTCTGAGAAGTCAGCATCACGGTCTCGATCACGTAGAGCAGCCAGAAATTTGACTCAAGTAAGAATAAAAAAATGTTGGTTCAAGAGGCCACTAAACAACTGAGTACCTGCTTGATTATCAGAACAGCTGTTTTATTCTTTTAAACTAAGCAATTAGACGGACAACATAAAATGTCAGGGGCAAATTCTGATCTTTTAAAGAGTCGATATCAAGAAAAATAATACAATAATAATAATAATAATAATAATAATAATAATAATAATAATAATAATAATAATAATAATAAAACAGGATTCGAAAACGTCCTTTTGAAACACACTTAGGAGGAGATCCACAAGCAGTGGTTTCAAGTCCAATTGTCCATGTCAAGCAGAGCAGGCCTTGAGCAGTGCTTGTGGCAGGGGGAGGGAAGCCAGACGTTGCCGCCCCGCAGTCTGAGGTGCTTTGGCGGACTGGGTCCCTGCGCCGTGTCGGCGGGCTCTCCTGTCGGCTCTGTGTCCGTGTGTGTTGTGCGGAGCAGGTGAAGAACAGCAGCAGACGTTGGAGTTGTGTGAAAAACGTCCGGTCCTTGGTCCTCGGAGAGGACGGAGGGGAGCTTCTGAGGAGAAAACAAGAACAAGAAAAAAGCAACAGCAAAAACCAAACAAACAAACAGTCGACAGAAAGGCACAGAAAAGAAACGCGCCTCCTGTGAAAACCAGGATATAAGAGCCGTCAGGGATGCTGGTGACGTCACTGTCTCCGTAGCACGAAGGCTCCAGCTTCCGTACCTCACCTCCCGGGTCCGGGGTTCGAATACCGACTCTCCCTGTCTCTTGCTGGGAGAGCCTCCGTACCCAGACTCAGTTACTTAACTTACAATATTGGATCAACGCTCTTTGGGTGACCGTCTTCAATGTGTGTTTGATCCACGACGACAGTCACGGACTGGTGATCAAGTTGGAGATGGCAGGACTGGTCGAGTCTGGGACGGTCATAATACAGTGACCGTTGCAAAGGTTGAGCCGTACACACTCAAATTAGAAATATTAAAGGGAACACAGCACTGGTGTTCGTTTCACACGTCAATAGGGTGACACGTCGGAGCGACACACGGGACTGCAAACTGAAATATTTACTGAAATTCACCTTACAGCAGCGGTGACATCTTTGCCCCGAGCCGTACACACTCAAATTAGAAATATTAAAGGGAACTCATCGCCAACTGTTGTGGAAGTGGAAGTCATGGACGGGGACGCAGCAACAGGCCGAGCATCTGGACAGCAAGTGACACTCTGCGCCATCACCGGCTCTCGCTTCCGAGTCTGTCTGAGCTACATGGAGAGTCACGGACTGGTGCTTACGCTACACCTTCCAGGACTGTTCAAGTCTAGAATCTACCTCTACGAAGTGCTCTTGTTCATGTGGAGCTGGCTTCGCCACAGAAGAGAGCGTCAGCGGCCGCTGGACCGCAGGACTCTTTGGGTCTGAGCTGATGGAGACCGAGCGCGCGTCTCAGCAACACATCTCCTGGAAACAACATGGGCCATCCTCCAAAAAGTTGCACTGGGCTTCATTCCATACATCAATAGGGTGACACGTCGGAGCGACACACGGGACTGCAAACTGAAATATTTACTGAAATTCACCTTACAGCAGCGGTGACATCTTTGCCCCGAGCCGTCCACACTCAAATTAGAAATATTAAAGGGAAATCATCGGCAACTGTTGTGGAAGTGGAAGTCATGGACGGGGACGCAGCAACAGGCCGAGCATCTGGACAGCAAGTGACACTCTGCGCCATCACCGGCTCTCGCTTCCGAGTCTGTCTGAGCTACATGGAGAGTCACGGACTGGTGCTTACGCTACACCTTCCAGGACTGTTCAAGTCTAGGATCTATCCTCTACGGAGTGCTCTTGTTCATGCGGAGCTTGGCTTCGCCACAGAAGAGAGCGGCGCCGTGTGGACTGATTTAGACCGAGCGGGTTACGTGGTGAGAGCGCGGCACATCTCCTTCCAGGAGCAGGGGACCATGCCTCAAAACGCACCCAGCGGCTGCAGACGAACTCTGCCTGCTGCTTGCTTCGGAAAACTCTGGGAACGCCAACCAAGCTCTGATGGAAAACTATTTCAATAACGAACAGAACTTAATGCACTGTTTGATCATGAGAATGTATGATTGAAATGTCTTTATTTGCAACGTTGCTCCAGGTTGACATGTGTTGTGAATGGCGCTACATAAATAAACCGAACTGAAAAGAAATTTGAAAAACTCTCCACTGTCTGTCCTTCTTTCCACACACCAACACCTACTGAGTCTCCATCCGAGAGCAGCGGGTTCAAGTCCACCCAGCGCTTCAGTAACAGATCGTGAAGAAGCTGTTCTGTCCACTCAACAAGCATGCTTCTCCTGAGCTGAATGTGTCGCTCCCTCTTTGCTTCAAAGCGCTTTCTGCACTGCTAGAAACTCAACAGGTGGGGACCAGAAATCCAGATAAAGCGCTGCAACTGATCCCTTGTTACTTCTTAGCACAAAATGATAAAATACTCCCCGAAGGAAATGTAGCAGGCGCTTTGTTTTTTAATGAGAAGAAGTCGTTTGACAAAGTTGTTGACAAGATCTGGAAACATGAAATCCCTCATCACGTCGTCTGTCTGAGAAGTCAGCATCACGGTCTCGATCACGTAGAGCAGCCAGAAATTTGACTCAAGTAAGAATAAAAAAATGTTGGTTCAAGAGGCCACTAAACAACTGAGTACCTGCTTGATTATCAGAACAGCTGTTTTATTCTTTTAAACTAAGCAATTAGACGGACAACATAAAATGTCAGGGGCAAATTCTGATCTTTTAAAGAGTCGATATCAAGAAAAATAATACAATAATAATAATAATAATAATAATAATAATAATAATAATAATAATAATAATAATAAAACAACAGGATTCGAAAACGTCCTTTTGAAACACACTTAGGAGGAGATCCACAAGCAGTGGTTTCAAGTCCAATTGTCCATGTCAAGCAGAGCAGGCCTTGAGCAGTGCTTGTGGCAGGGGAGGGAAGCCAGACGTTGCCGCCCCGCAGTCTGAGGTGCTTTGGCGGACTGGGTCCCTGCGCCGTGTCGGCGGGCTCTCCTGTCGGCTCTGTGTCCGTGTGTGTTGTGCGGAGCAGGTGAAGAACAGCAGCAGACGTTGGAGTTGTGTGAAAAACGTCCGGTCCTTGGTCCTCGGAGAGGACGGAGGGGAGCTTCTGAGGAGAAAACAAGAACAAGAAAAAAGCAACAGCAAAAACCAAACAAACAAACAGTCGACAGAAAGGCACAGAAAAGAAACGCGCCTCCTGTGAAAACCAGGATATAAGAGCCGTCAGGGATGCTGGTGACGTCACTGTCTCCGTAGCACGAAGGCTCCAGCTTCCGTACCTCACCTCCGAGGGTCCGGGGTTCGAATACCGACTCTCCCTGTCTCTTGCTGGGAGAGCCTCCGTACCCAGACTCAGTTACTTAACTTACAATATTGGATCAACGCTCTTTGGGTGACCGTCTTCAATGTGTGTTTGATCCACGACGACAGTCACGGACTGGTGATCAAGTTGGAGATGGCAGGACTGGTCGAGTCTGGGACGGTCATAATACAGTGACCGTTGCAAAGGTTGAGCCGTACACACTCAAATTAGAAATATTAAAGGGAACACAGCACTGGTGTTCGTTTCACACGTCAATAGGGTGACACGTCGGAGCGACACACGGGACTGCAAACTGAAATATTTACTGAAATTCACCTTACAGCAGCGGTGACATCTTTGCCCCGAGCCGTCCACACTCAAACTAGAAATATTAAAGGGAACTCATCGGCAACTGTTGTGGAAGTGGAAGTCATGGACGGGGACGCAGCAACAGGCCGAGCATCTGGACAGCAAGTGACACTCTGCGCCATCACCGGCTCTCGCTTCCGAGTCTGTCTGAGCTACATGGAGAGTCACGGACTGGTGCTTACGCTACACCTTCCAGGACTGTTCAAGTCTAGAATCTACCTCTACGAAGTGCTCTTGTTCATGTGGAGCTGGCTTCGCCACAGAAGAGAGCGTCAGCGGCCGCTGGACCGCAGGACTCTTTGGGTCTGAGCTGATGGAGACCGAGCGCGCGTCTCAGCAACACATCTCCTGGAAACAACATGGGCCATCCTCCAAAAAGTTGCACTGGGCTTCATTCCATACATCAATAGGGTGACACGTCGGAGCGACACACGGGACTGCAAACTGAAATATTTACTGAAATTCACCTTACAGCAGCGGTGACATCTTTGCCCCGAGCCGTCCACACTCAAATTAGAAATATTAAAGGGAACTCATCGGCAACTGTTGTGGAAGTGGAAGTCATGGACGGGGACGCAGCAACAGGCCGAGCATCTGGACAGCAAGTGACACTCTGCGCCATCACCGGCTCTCGCTTCCGAGTCTGTCTGAGCTACATGGAGAGTCACGGACTGGTGCTTACGCTACACCTTCCAGGACTGTTCAAGTCTAGGATCTTCCTCTACGGAGTGCTCTTGTTCATGTGGAGCTGGCTTCGCCACAGAAGAGAGCGGCGCCGTGTGGACTGATTTAGACCGAGCTGGTTACGTGGTGAGAGCGCGGCACATCTCCTTCCAGGAGCAGGGGACCATGCCTCAAAACGCACCCAGCGGCTGCAGACGAACTCTGCCTGCTGCTTGCTTCGGAAAACTCTGGGAACGCCAACCAAGCTCTGATGGAAAACTATTTCAATAACGAACAGAACTTAATGCACTGTTTGATCATGAGAATGTATGATTGAAATGTCTTTATTTGCAACGTTGCTCCAGGTTGACATGTGTTGTGAATGGCGCTACATAAATAAACCGAACTGAAAAGAAATTTGAAAAACTCTCCACTGTCTGTCCTTCTTTCCACACACCAACACCTACTGAGTCTCCATCCGAGAGCAGCGGGTTCAAGTCCACCCAGCGCTTCAGTAACAGATCGTGAAGAAGCTGTTCTGTCCACTCAACAAGCATGCTTCTCCTGAGCTGAATGTGTCGCTCCCTCTTTGCTTCAAAGCGCTTTCTGCACTGCTAGAAACTCAACAGGTGGGGACCAGAAATCCAGATAAAGCGCTGCAACTGATCCCTTGTTACTTCTTAGCACAAAATGATAAAATACTCCCCGAAGGAAATGTAGCAGGCGCTTTGTTTTTTAATGAGAAGAAGTCGTTTGACAAAGTTGTTGACAAGATCTGGAAACATGAAATCCCTCATCACGTCGTCTGTCTGAGAAGTCAGCATCACGGTCTCGATCACGTAGAGCAGCCAGAAATTTGACTCAAGTAAGAATAAAAAAATGTTGGTTCAAGAGGCCACTAAACAACTGAGTACCTGCTTGATTATCAGAACAGCTGTTTTATTCTTTTAAACTAAGCAATTAGACGGACAACATAAAATGTCAGGGGCAGGTCCTCGGAGAGGACGGAGGGGAGCTTCTGAGGAGAAAACAAGAACAAGAAAAAAGCAACAGCAAAACCAAACAAACAAACAGTCGACAGAAAGGCACAGAGAAGAAGCGCGTGGTTCCAATCGTGGACTTGCTCTCCCAGTCTCTTTCTCATGGACGGGGACGCCAGCAACAAGCCGAGCTTCTGGACAGCAAGTGACACAAGTGATCAAGACCATGATCTAAAGAAGTTGCTTCCAAGTATGTACTGAAGCTGGAGCTCGGTGGTCGAGTCTGAGACCAGTCCAGATCGGAGCATTATACTGGACTGCAAACTGAAATATTAACCCTGTTCAAGAATTCCTCAAGAGTTTCAGCATGTTAATTGAAGACTTTATTGCACATGAGGTATATGATTTAGTTTGCAACGTCAAACATCTGAATTGTTTGCTGAACCTTTTTTTGAACTCAACAAAAGCAGATCTAAACCCTCTGGTTGGTTCAACAGGACCCCAGGTTAATAATCACCAGCTCAGAGCCGTTTAAGATCAGTTTTTATTCAAACCTCAGCAGCACAAAGGGGAAAGTTTCCAATGTACACACAGAAATCTGAACATCATCACATATTTTTTAACGTTTCAAGATTAATTTAAAACCACACATTTTTTGTTAAGCAAAGTATAAAAATCAGACAAGAATAGAGTCCAATTAACGTTAATCTGTAGATAAATATCTATTTCCTTGGATGAAATTCAGCAGCAGGTGCTTGGAGGATCGTTTTTGGTCCTGTGAAAACAGAGGAGATCTACAATTAATTATTGTCCACTAATTAAAATGTTAATTGGAGAGTAATTCAACCACAGACGCTCTTCTAACATCAGCAGCACCCTGAACATCAGATAGAAACATTCTCGATTTTCATAATCAAGCTTAAAACTCAAGTTACATTTATTGTCTTAAACACTTTCAGGATGAACCAAGCAGGTTTTCCTGCACAGTCTTTAACTTCCTGTTACAGAGAACTTACCTTAACTGGCTTCACGTCATACTTGACGGTCCGTTCCCCACGTTCTCCTTCTGGTTCTGGTTGAAGCAACGTCTGAGAAGGTCCTGCTGCTGTTGGTCTGAAACCACAGCCGGAGTTTTGGATCAGTTTTTGAGCAGAATCTACAACAAGCTGAGTTAGAACATTTCATCTGAAACGCCCACCTTGATGATGATGATGATGATGATGATGATAATGAAGATGAGACAGATTATCGCTGAGATGATCGCAGGAAGATGATGTCTAGATGGAGCGAGCATCTGTGAGGGAGGCTCAGGACAGACTGTAACAGAGACCGGATCAGAGTTAGTTCATGCTTTCTGTCCCTGCAGAGCATCAGAAACCCACAGCATGGAGTTCCAGAGGCGGAGAAATGAGCAGAAGGAGGAACAATGACACCAGGTTGGACCATTCTGACAGCAGGAGTACCAAGGTCCTGACTGGGGCCCCCAGAGAACCTCTGATGTTCCCCTCTTGCCTTGATCTCCAGAGAGGAGCTGTTGTCAGAGCAACCGTGAGCCGGTTCTGTTTGCCCAGAGTGTGGAGCTTCTCACCAGTCTCGTTGAAGCTGATGGAGCCTCCTCGACCCTCCATGAAAAACTCCACGCCGGCCGTCAGGTTGCGACAGACCACTCTGACCAGCTGGTCCAGGCAGACGGAGCACTGGGAGTCTGAGGACACGTTGTCGCACGGAGGCAGGGGGATGTTCGGATCATCTCTGGCCCAGAAATGTCCGAAGTCGACTTTCTGATCGTACAGCTTGGAGACGTTCGGAGCTGCTGGATCTGCTGACATGAAGCAGGTCCGATTCATCTGCAGAGAGAGGAGAGCACAGGCTTTCTGGTGACGGTCTGCACAGGACGGAAGACATGGTTACATTAGACCGGCGGACTCAGCGACGACCCTGACAGGAATCAGCACTCATCGATTTGTTTTCAGCAGCAAATGAAACCCTTCATGAAGTGTTCATACAGCCTTCAACGCGAAATTGAACAACTTTCAGCTTTTTGGAGGAGAAAACTGTCCCGGTGTGGCTGCAGCTGTTCCTGTGGTAGAACTCTGCTTCTGGCTCTCCCAGGAGCGCCGCTTCGGGAACTTACGGAGCGAGTACTCGACTGCGGGAGCAAATCTTCTGCCTCGGAAGCGCCTTGTCGGTTGTTGGAGCACCTCCTCGTTTGCGGGAGCGTCTATTCTGTTGCGGGAGCGCCTCCTCGACTTCGAGAGCGAATCCTGGACTGCGGAACCTCACCCTCCTCTTCGGGAGAACCTCAGCAAGTTTAGCGGACGTGAAGCTCATCAAACGACGGACAGAGAGAGCAACCAGCCATGCTTCGGATCAGGAGCGGTTCGGACTCGAGACTCGGACTCTTCATGTAGGGCTGGTGTCGCTCAGAGGAGCGCAGCATGTTTCTAGTTTACAGGGTATCATTTAAAGCTGATCAGAGAAACAAAATCACTCACCTTAAAGTGAAACGTTACAAACATTCATGAAAGGAAAGTAAATCCGTTGACTGGATTCTCCCAGTTACCTTTGATCAATAGATCGTGGATCCTCTGGTTCTCCTGTGACGAATTCTTCCAACAGGTTCCAGCGTCAGGAGGAGAACATCAAATTTAGATGCTCTGAAGCTGACAGCAGCAGTGCTGCAGAATTTAAAGCTCTGCAACAGTGGGCGGATCAGCGCAGGTTGGGCGGATCCGCAGGGTTTTTATTTTCAGTGGGTGGAGCTTGCCGTTTTACAGCTCAGTAATAATGAACCGCCCAGAAATAATGAACGTTCCTGTTCTTTCTCCCCCGAAACTTTTCTCCGTGTTCGCCACCCCCGTCCGTCCAGCAGGAACATGTTCCAACAAGGCAGAAGTATGGTAAACCGTGTCATATTCACATGTGAATGAGTGTTGAGGGCTCTCTTGTCAGCTCTGTGGAGTGGGCGGAAGCCGTGGTTCCACTACTCGGAGAGGACGGAGGGGAGAAGCTGAGAAAAATAAACAAACAGTCGACAGTAAGGCACAGAAAAAAACCAGGATATGAGAGCCGTCAGGGTTGCTGGTGACGTCACTGGCTCCGTAGTACGAAGGTCCCAGATTCCGTACCTCACCTTCCAGGTCCGTGGTTCGAATCCCGACTCTCCCTGTCTCTTGCTGGGAGAGCCTCTGTACCCAGACTCAGTTACTTGGATCAAAGCTCTTTAAATGAACGTCAATGTATTGTGATTAGAAAATGAAAAGCCTTTGCTCAATCAATCAAATTCGACCTAAAGTTAGGGATATATAACAGCAAAAGCAACTGTTGTGGAAGTGGAAGTCATGGACGGGGACGCAGCAACAGGCCGAGCATCTGGACAGCAAGTGACACTCTGCGCCATCACCGGCTCTCGCTTCCGAGTCTGTCTGAGCTACATGGAGAGTCACGGACTGGTGCTTACGCTACACCTTCCAGGACTGTTCAAGTCTAGGATCTTCCTCTACGGAGTGCTCTTGTTCATGCGGAGTTGGCTTCGCCACAGAAGAGAGCGGCGCCGTGTGGACTGATTTAGACCGAGCTGGTTACGTGGTGAGAGCGCGGCACATCTCCTTCCAGGAGCAGGGGACCATGCCTCAAAACGCACCCAGCGGCTGCAGACGAACTCTGCCTGCTGCTTGCTTCGGAAAACTCTGGGAACGCCAACCAAGCTCTGATGGAAAACTATTTCAATAACGAACAGAACTTAATGCACTGTTTGATCATGAGAATGTATGATTGAAATGTCTTTATTTGCAACGTTGCTCCAGGTTGACATGTGTTGTGAATGGCGCTACATAAATAAACCGAACTGAAAAGAAATTTGAAAAACTCTCCACTGTCTGTCCTTCTTTCCACACACCAACACCTACTGAGTCTCCATCCGAGAGCAGCGGGTTCAAGTCCACCCAGCGCTTCAGTAACAGATCGTGAAGAAGCTGTTCTGTCCACTCAACAAGCATGCTTCTCCTGAGCTGAATGTGTCGCTCCCTCTTTGCTTCAAAGCGCTTTCTGCACTGCTAGAAACTCAACAGGTGGGGACCAGAAATCCAGATAAAGCGCTGCAACTGATCCCTTGTTACTTCTTAGCACAAAATGATAAAATACTCCCCGAAGGAAATGTAGCAGGCGCTTTGTTTTTTAATGAGAAGAAGTCGTTTGACAAAGTTGTTGACAAGATCTGGAAACATGAAATCCCTCATCACGTCGTCTGTCTGAGAAGTCAGCATCACGGTCTCGATCACGTAGAGCAGCCAGAAATTTGACTCAAGTAAGAATAAAAAAATGTTGGTTCAAGAGGCCACTAAACAACTGAGTACCTGCTTGATTATCAGAACAGCTGTTTTATTCTTTTAAACTAAGCAATTAGACGGACAACATAAAATGTCAGGGGCAAATTCTGATCTTTTAAAGAGTCGATATCAAGAAAATAATACAAATAATAATAATAATAATAATAATAATAATAATAATAATAATAATAATAAAACAACAGGATTCGAAAACGTCCTTTTGAAACACACTTAGGAGGAGATCCACAAGCAGTGGTTTCAAGTCCAATTGTCCATGTCAAGCAGAGCAGGCCTTGAGCAGTGCTTGTGGCAGGGGAGGGAAGCCAGACGTTGCCGCCCCGCAGCATAGTCTGAGGTGCTTTGGCGGACTGGGTCCCTGCGCCGTGTCGGCGGGCTCTCCTGTCGGCTCTGTGTCCGTGTGTGTTGTGCGGAGCAGGTGAAGAACAGCAGCAGACGTTGGAGTTGTGTGAAAAACGTCCGGTCCTTGGTCCTCGGAGAGGACGGAGGGGAGCTTCTGAGGAGAAAACAAGAACAAGAAAAAAGCAACAGCAAAAACCAAACAAACAAACAGTCGACAGAAAGGCACAGAAAAGAAACGCGCCTCCTGTGAAAACCAGGATATAAGAGCCGTCAGGGATGCTGGTGAAGTCACTGTCTCCGTAGCACGAAGGCTCCAGCTTCCGTACCTCACCTCCCGGGTCCGGGGTTCGAATACCGACTCTCCCTGTCTCTTGCTGGGAGAGCCTCCGTACCCAGACTCAGTTACTTAACTTACAATATTGGATCAACGCTCTTTGGGTGACCGTCTTCAATGTGTGTTTGATCCACGACGACAGTCACGGACTGGTGATCAAGTTGGAGATGGCAGGACTGGTCGAGTCTGGGACGGTCATAATACAGTGACCGTTGCAAAGGTTGAGCCGTACACACTCAAATTAGAAATATTAAAGGGAACACAGCACTGGTGTTCGTTTCACACGTCAATAGGGTGACACGTCGGAGCGACACACGGGACTGCAAACTGAAATATTTACTGAAATTCACCTTACAGCAGCGGTGACATCTTTGCCCCGAGCCGTCCACACTCAAACTAGAAATATTAAAGGGAAATCATCGGCAACTGTTGTGGAAGTGGAAGTCATGGACGGGGACGCAGCAACAGGCCGAGCATCTGGACAGCAAGTGACACTCTGCGCCATCACCGGCTCTCGCTTCCGAGTCTGTCTGAGCTACATGGAGAGTCACGGACTGGTGCTTACGCTACACCTTCCAGGACTGTTCAAGTCTAGAATCTACCTCTACGAAGTGCTCTTGTTCATGTGGAGCTGGCTTCGCCACAGAAGAGAGCGTCAGCGGCCGCTGGACCGCAGGACTCTTTGGGTCTGAGCTGATGGAGACCGAGCGCGCGTCTCAGCAACACATCTCCTGGAAACAACATGGGCCATCCTCCAAAAAGTTGCACTGGGCTTCATTCCATACATCAATAGGGTGACACGTCGGAGCGACACACGGGACTGCAAACTGAAATATTTACTGAAATTCACCTTACAGCAGCTGGTGACATCTTTGCCCCGAGCCGTCCACACTCAAATTAGAAATATTAAAGGGAAATCATCGGCAACTGTTGTGGAAGTGGAAGTCATGGACGGGGACGCAGCAACAGGCCGAGCATCTGGACAGCAAGTGACACTCTGCGCCATCACCGGCTCTCGCTTCCGAGTCTGTCTGAGCTACATGGAGAGTCACGGACTGGTGCTTACGCTACACCTTCCAGGACTGTTCAAGTCTAGGATCTTCCTCTACGGAGTGCTCTTGTTCATGCGGAGTTGGCTTCGCCACAGAAGAGAGCGGCGCCGTGTGGACTGATTTAGACCGAGCGGGTTACGTGGTGAGAGCGCGGCACATCTCCTTCCAGGAGCAGGGGACCATGCCTCAAAACGCACCCAGCGGCTGCAGACGAACTCTGCCTGCTGCTTGCTTCGGAAAACTCTGGGAACGCCAACCAAGCTCTGATGGAAAACTATTTCAATAACGAACAGAACTTAATGCACTGTTTGATCATGAGAATGTATGATTGAAATGTCTTTATTTGCAACGTTGCTCCAGGTTGACATGTGTTGTGAATGGCGCTACATAAATAAACCGAACTGAAAAGAAATTTGAAAAACTCTCCACTGTCTGTCCTTCTTTCCACACACCAACACCTACTGAGTCTCCATCCGAGAGCAGCGGGTTCAAGTCCACCCAGCGCTTCAGTAACAGATCGTGAAGAAGCTGTTCTGTCCACTCAACAAGCATGCTTCTCCTGAGCTGAATGTGTCGCTCCCTCTTTGCTTCAAAGCGCTTTCTGCACTGCTAGAAACTCAACAGGTGGGGACCAGAAATCCAGATAAAGCGCTGCAACTGATCCCTTGTTACTTCTTAGCACAAAATGATAAAATACTCCCCGAAGGAAATGTAGCAGGCGCTTTGTTTTTTAATGAGAAGAAGTCGTTTGACAAAGTTGTTGACAAGATCTGGAAACATGAAATCCCTCATCACGTCGTCTGTCTGAGAAGTCAGCATCACGGTCTCGATCACGTAGAGCAGCCAGAAATTTGACTCAAGTAAGAATAAAAAAATGTTGGTTCAAGAGGCCACTAAACAACTGAGTACCTGCTTGATTATCAGAACAGCTGTTTTATTCTTTTAAACTAAGCAATTAGACGGACAACATAAAATGTCAGGGGCAGGTCCTCGGAGAGGACGGAGGGGAGCTTCTGAGGAGAAAACAAGAACAAGAAAAAAGCAACAGCAAAAACCAAACAAACAAACAGTCGACAGAAAGGCACAGAGAAGAAGCGCGTGGTTCCAATCGTGGACTTGCTCTCCCAGTCTCTTTCTCATGGACGGGGACGCAGCAACAAGCCGAGCTTCTGGACAGCAAGTGACACAAGTGATCAAGACCATGATCTAAAGAAGTTGCTTCCAAGTATGTACTGAAGCTGGAGCTCGGTGGTCGAGTCTGAGACCAGTCCAGATCGGAGCATTATACTGGACTGCAAACTGAAATATTAACCCTGTTCAAGAATTCCTCAAGAGTTTCAGCATGTTAATTGAAGACTTTATTGCACATGAGGTATATGATTTAGTTTGCAACGTCAAACATCTGAATTGTTTGCTGAACCTTTTTTTGAACTCAACAAAAGCAGATCTAAACCCTCTGGTTGGTTCAACAGGACCCCAGGTTAATAATCACCAGCTCAGAGCCGTTTAAGATCAGTTTTTATTCAAACCTCAGCAGCACAAAGGGGAAAGTTTCCAATGTACACACAGAAATCTGAACATCATCACATATTTTTTAACGTTTCAAGATTAATTTAAAACCACACATTTTTTGTTAAGCAAAGTATAAAAATCAGACAAGAATAGAGTCCAATTAACGTTAATCTGTAGATAAATATCTATTTCCTTGGATGAAATTCAGCAGCAGGTGCTTGGAGGATCGTTTTTTGGTCCTGTGAAAACAGAGGAGATCTACAATTAATTATTGTCCACTAATTAAAATGTTAATTGGAGAGTAATTCAACCACAGACGCTCTTCTAACATCAGCAGCACCCTGAACATCAGATAGAAACATTCTCGATTTTCATAATCAAGCTTAAAACTCAAGTTACATTTATTGTCTTAAACACTTTCAGGATGAACCAAGCAGGTTTTCCTGCACAGTCTTTAACTTCCTGTTACAGAGAACTTACCTTAACTGGCTTCACGTCATACTTGACGGTCCGTTCCCCACGTTCTCCTTCTGGTTCTGGTTGAAGCAACGTCTGAGAAGGTCCTGCTGCTGTTGGTCTGAAACCACAGCCGGAGTTTTGGATCAGTTTTTGAGCAGAATCTACAACAAGCTGAGTTAGAACATTTCATCTGAAACGCCCCACCTTGATGATGATGATGATGATGATGATGATAATGAAGATGAGACAGATTATCGCTGAGATGATCGCAGGAAGATGATGTCTAGATGGAGCGAGCATCTGTGAGGGAGGCTCAGGACAGACTGTAACAGAGACCGGATCAGAGTTAGTTCATGCTTTCTGTCCCTGCAGAGCATCAGAAACCCACAGCATGGAGTTCCAGAGGCGGAGAAATGAGCAGAAGGAGGAACAATGACACCAGGTTGGACCATTCTGACAGCAGGAGTACCAAGGTCCTGACTGGGGCCCCCATAGAACCTCTGATGTTCCCCTCTTGCCTTGATCTCCAGAGAGGAGCTGTTGTCAGAGCAACCGTGAGCCGGTTCTGTTTGCCCAGAGTGTGGAGCTTCTCACCAGTCTCGTTGAAGCTGATGGAGCCTCCTCGACCCTCCATGAAAAACTCCACGCCGGCCGTCAGGTTTGCGACAGACCACTCTGACCAGCTGGTCCAGGCAGACGGAGCACTGGGAGTCTGAGGACACGTTGTCGCACGGAGGCAGGGGGATGTTCGGATCATCTCTGGCCCAGAAATGTCCGAAGTCGACTTTCTGATCGTACAGCTTGGAGACGTTCGGAGCTGCTGGATCTGCTGACATGAAGCAGGTCCGATTCATCTGCAGAGAGAGGAGAGCACAGGCTTTCTGGTGACGGTCTGCACAGGACGGAAGACATGGTTACATTAGACCGGCGGACTCAGCGACGACCCTGACAGGAATCAGCACTCATCGATTTGTTTTCAGCAGCAAATGAAACCCTTCATGAAGTGTTCATACAGCCTTCAACGCGAAATTGAACAACTTTCAGCTTTTTGGAGGAGAAACTGTCCCGGTGTGGCTGCAGCTGTTCCTGTGGTAGAACTCTGCTTCTGGCTCTCCCAGGAGCGCCGCTTCGGGAACTTACGGAGCGAGTACTCGACTGCGGGAGCAAATCTTCTGCCTCGGAAGCGCCTTGTCGGTTGTTGGAGCACCTCCTCGTTTGCGGGAGCGTCTATTCTGTTGCGGGAGCGCCTCCTCGACTTCGAGAGCGAATCCTGGACTGCGGAACCTCACCCTCCTCTTCGGGAGAACCTCAGCAAGTTTAGCGGACGTGAAGCTCATCAAACGACGGACAGAGAGAGCAACCAGCCATGCTTCGGATCAGGAGCGGTTCGGACTCGAGACTCGGACTCTTCATGTAGGGCTGGTGTCGCTCAGAGGAGCGCAGCATGTTTCTAGTTTACAGGGTATCATTTAAAGCTGATCAGAGAAACAAAATCACTCACCTTAAAGTGAAACGTTACAAACATTCATGAAAGGAAAGTAAATCCGTTGACTGGATTCTCCCAGTTACCTTTGATCAATAGATCGTGGATCCTCTGGTTCTCCTGTGACGAATTCTTCCAACAGGTTCCAGCGTCAGGAGGAGAACATCAAATTTAGATGCTCTGAAGCTGACAGCAGCAGTGCTGCAGAATTTAAAGCTCTGCAACAGTGGGCGGATCAGCGCAGGTTGGGCGGATCCGCAGGGTTTTTATTTTCAGTGGGTGGAGCTTGCCGTTTTACAGCTCAGTAATAATGAACCGCCCAGAAATAATGAACGTTCCTGTTCTTTCTCCCCCGAAACTTTTCTCCGTGTTCGCCACCCCCGTCCGTCCAGCAGGAACATGTTCCAACAAGGCAGAAGTATGGTAAACCGTGTCATATTCACATGTGAATGAGTGTTGAGGGCTCTCTTGTCAGCTCTGTGGAGTGGGCGGAAGCCGTGGTTCCACTACTCGGAGAGGACGGAGGGGAGAAGCTGAGAAAAATAAACAAACAGTCGACAGTAAGGCACAGAAAAAAACCAGGATATGAGAGCCGTCAGGGTTGCTGGTGACGTCACTGGCTCCGTAGTACGAAGGTCCCAGATTCCGTACCTCACCTTCCAGGTCCGTGGTTCGAATCCCGACTCTCCCTGTCTCTTGCTGGGAGAGCCTCTGTACCCAGACTCAGTTACTTGGATCAAAGCTCTTTAAATGAACGTCAATGTATTGTGATTAGAAAATGAAAAGCCTTTGCTCAATCAATCAAATTCGACCTAAAGTTAGGGATATATAAACAGCAAAAGCAACTGTTGTGGAAGTGGAAGTCATGGACGGGGACGCAGCAACAGGCCGAGCATCTGGACAGCAAGTGACACTCTGCGCCATCACCGGCTCTCGCTTCCGAGTCTGTCTGAGCTACATGGAGAGTCACGGACTGGTGCTTACGCTACACCTTCCAGGACTGTTCAAGTCTAGGATCTTCCTCTACGGAGTGCTCTTGTTCATGCGGAGTTGGCTTCGCCACAGAAGAGAGCGGCGCCGTGTGGACTGATTTAGACCGAGCTGGTTACGTGGTGAGAGCGCGGCACATCTCCTTCCAGGAGCAGGGGACCATGCCTCAAAACGCACCCAGCGGCTGCAGACGAACTCTGCCTGCTGCTTGCTTCGGAAAACTCTGGGAACGCCAACCAAGCTCTGATGGAAAACTATTTCAATAACGAACAGAACTTAATGCACTGTTTGATCATGAGAATGTATGATTGAAATGTCTTTATTTGCAACGTTGCTCCAGGTTGACATGTGTTGTGAATGGCGCTACATAAATAAACCGAACTGAAAAGAAATTTGAAAAACTCTCCACTGTCTGTCCTTCTTTCCACACACCAACACCTACTGAGTCTCCATCCGAGAGCAGCGGGTTCAAGTCCACCCAGCGCTTCAGTAACAGATCGTGAAGAAGCTGTTCTGTCCACTCAACAAGCATGCTTCTCCTGAGCTGAATGTGTCGCTCCCTCTTTGCTTCAAAGCGCTTTCTGCACTGCTAGAAACTCAACAGGTGGGGACCAGAAATCCAGATAAAGCGCTGCAACTGATCCCTTGTTACTTCTTAGCACAAAATGATAAAATACTCCCCGAAGGAAATGTAGCAGGCGCTTTGTTTTTTAATGAGAAGAAGTCGTTTGACAAAGTTGTTGACAAGATCTGGAAACATGAAATCCCTCATCACGTCGTCTGTCTGAGAAGTCAGCATCACGGTCTCGATCACGTAGAGCAGCCAGAAATTTGACTCAAGTAAGAATAAAAAAATGTTGGTTCAAGAGGCCACTAAACAACTGAGTACCTGCTTGATTATCAGAACAGCTGTTTTATTCTTTTAAACTAAGCAATTAGACGGACAACATAAAATGTCAGGGGCAAATTCTGATCTTTTAAAGAGTCGATATCAAGAAAAATAATAAAATAATAATAATAATAATAATAATAATAATAATAATAATAATAATAAAACAACAGGATTCGAAAACGTCCTTTTGAAACACACTTAGGAGGAGATCCACAAGCAGTGGTTTCAAGTCCAATTGTCCATGTCAAGCAGAGCAGGCCTTGAGCAGTGCTTGTGGCAGGGGAGGGAAGCCAGACGTTGCCGCCCCGCAGCATAGTCTGAGGTGCTTTGGCGGACTGGGTCCCTGCGCCGTGTCGGCGGGCTCTCCTGTCGGCTCTGTGTCCGTGTGTGTTGTGCGGAGCAGGTGAAGAACAGCAGCAGACGTTGGAGTTGTGTGAAAAACGTCCGGTCCTTGGTCCTCGGAGAGGACGGAGGGGAGCTTCTGAGGAGAAAACAAGAACAAGAAAAAAGCAACAGCAAAAACCAAACAAACAAACAGTCGACAGAAAGGCACAGAAAAGAAACGCGCCTCCTGTGAAAACCAGGATATAAGAGCCGTCAGGGATGCTGGTGAAGTCACTGTCTCCGTAGCACGAAGGCTCCAGCTTCCGTACCTCACCTCCCGGGTCCGGGGTTCGAATACCGACTCTCCCTGTCTCTTGCTGGGAGAGCCTCCGTACCCAGACTCAGTTACTTAACTTACAATATTGGATCAACGCTCTTTGGGTGACCGTCTTCAATGTGTGTTTGATCCACGACGACAGTCACGGACTGGTGATCAAGTTGGAGATGGCAGGACTGGTCGAGTCTGGGACGGTCATAATACAGTGACCGTTGCAAAGGTTGAGCCGTACACACTCAAATTAGAAATATTAAAGGGAACACAGCACTGGTGTTCGTTTCACACGTCAATAGGGTGACACGTCGGAGCGACACACGGGACTGCAAACTGAAATATTTACTGAAATTCACCTTACAGCAGCGGGTGACATCTTTGCCCCGAGCCGTCCACACTCAAACTAGAAATATTAAAGGGAAATCATCGGCAACTGTTGTGGAAGTGGAAGTCATGGACGGGGACGCAGCAACAGGCCGAGCATCTGGACAGCAAGTGACACTCTGCGCCATCACCGGCTCTCGCTTCCGAGTCTGTCTGAGCTACATGGAGAGTCACGGACTGGTGCTTACGCTACACCTTCCAGGACTGTTCAAGTCTAGAATCTACCTCTACGAAGTGCTCTTGTTCATGTGGAGCTGGCTTCGCCACAGAAGAGAGCGTCAGCGGCCGCTGGACCGCAGGACTCTTTGGGTCTGAGCTGATGGAGACCGAGCGCGCGTCTCAGCAACACATCTCCTGGAAACAACATGGGCCATCCTCCAAAAAGTTGCACTGGGCTTCATTCCATACATCAATAGGGTGACACGTCGGAGCGACACACGGGACTGCAAACTGAAATATTTACTGAAATTCACCTTACAGCAGCGGTGACATCTTTGCCCCGAGCCGTCCACACTCAAATTAGAAATATTAAAGGGAACTCATCGGCAACTGTTGTGGAAGTGGAAGTCATGGACGGGGACGCAGCAACAGGCCGAGCATCTGGACAGCAAGTGACACTCTGCGCCATCACCGGCTCTCGCTTCCGAGTCTGTCTGAGCTACATGGAGAGTCATGGACTGGTGCTTACGCTACACCTTCCAGGACTGTTCAAGTCTAGGATCTTCCTCTACGGAGTGCTCTTGTTCATGCGGAGTTGGCTTCGCCACAGAAGAGAGCGGCGCCGTGTGGACTGATTTAGACCGAGCGGGTTACGTGGTGGGAGCGCGGCACATCTCCTTCCAGGAGCAGGGGACCATGCCTCAAAACGCACCCAGCGGCTGCAGACGAACTCTGCCTGCTGCTTGCTTCGGAAAACTCTGGGAACGCCAACCAAGCTCTGATGGAAAACTATTTCAATAACGAACAGAACTTAATGCACTGTTTGATCATGAGAATGTATGATTGAAATGTCTTTATTTGCAACGTTGCTCCAGGTTGACATGTGTTGTGAATGGCGCTACATAAATAAACCGAACTGAAAAGAAATTTGAAAAACTCTCCACTGTCTGTCCTTCTTTCCACACACCAACACCTACTGAGTCTCCATCCGAGAGCAGCGGGTTCAAGTCCACCCAGCGCTTCAGTAACAGATCGTGAAGAAGCTGTTCTGTCCACTCAACAAGCATGCTTCTCCTGAGCTGAATGTGTCGCTCCCTCTTTGCTTCAAAGCGCTTTCTGCACTGCTAGAAACTCAACAGGTGGGGACCAGAAATCCAGATAAAGCGCTGCAACTGATCCCTTGTTACTTCTTAGCACAAAATGATAAAATACTCCCCGAAGGAAATGTAGCAGGCGCTTTGTTTTTTAATGAGAAGAAGTCGTTTGACAAAGTTGTTGACAAGATCTGGAAACATGAAATCCCTCATCACGTCGTCTGTCTGAGAAGTCAGCATCACGGTCTCGATCACGTAGAGCAGCCAGAAATTTGACTCAAGTAAGAATAAAAAAATGTTGGTTCAAGAGGCCACTAAACAACTGAGTACCTGCTTGATTATCAGAACAGCTGTTTTATTCTTTTAAACTAAGCAATTAGACGGACAACATAAAATGTCAGGGGCAGGTCCTCGGAGAGGACGGAGGGGAGCTTCTGAGGAGAAAACAAGAACAAGAAAAAAGCAACAGCAAAAACCAAACAAACAAACAGTCGACAGAAAGGCACAGAGAAGAAGCGCGTGGTTCCAATCGTGGACTTGCTCTCCCAGTCTCTTTCTCATGGACGGGGACGCAGCAACAAGCCGAGCTTCTGGACAGCAAGTGACACAAGTGATCAAGACCATGATCTAAAGAAGTTGCTTCCAAGTATGTACTGAAGCTGGAGCTCGGTGGTCGAGTCTGAGACCAGTCCAGATCGGAGCATTATACTGGACTGCAAACTGAAATATTAACCCTGTTCAAGAATTCCTCAAGAGTTTCAGCATGTTAATTGAAGACTTTATTGCACATGAGGTATATGATTTAGTTTGCAACGTCAAACATCTGAATTGTTTGCTGAACCTTTTTTTGAACTCAACAAAAGCAGATCTAAACCCTCTGGTTGGTTCAACAGGACCCCAGGTTAATAATCACCAGCTCAGAGCCGTTTAAGATCAGTTTTTATTCAAACCTCAGCAGCACAAAGGGGAAAGTTTCCAATGTACACACAGAAATCTGAACATCATCACATATTTTTTAACGTTTCAAGATTAATTTAAAACCACACATTTTTTGTTAAGCAAAGTATAAAAATCAGACAAGAATAGAGTCCAATTAACGTTAATCTGTAGATAAATATCTATTTCCTTGGATGAAATTCAGCAGCAGGTGCTTGGAGGATCGTTTTTGGTCCTGTGAAAACAGAGGAGATCTACAATTAATTATTGTCCACTAATTAAAATGTTAATTGGAGAGTAATTCAACCACAGACGCTCTTCTAACATCAGCAGCACCCTGAACATCAGATAGAAACATTCTCGATTTTCATAATCAAGCTTAAAACTCAAGTTACATTTATTGTCTTAAACACTTTCAGGATGAACCAAGCAGGTTTTCCTGCACAGTCTTTAACTTCCTGTTACAGAGAACTTACCTTAACTGGCTTCACGTCATACTTGACGGTCCGTTCCCCACGTTCTCCTTCTGGTTCTGGTTGAAGCAACGTCTGAGAAGGTCCTGCTGCTGTTGGTCTGAAACCACAGCCGGAGTTTTGGATCAGTTTTTGAGCAGAATCTACAACAAGCTGAGTTAGAACATTTCATCTGAAACGCCCACCTTGATGATGATGATGATGATGATGATGATAATGAAGATGAGACAGATTATCGCTGAGATGATCGCAGGAAGATGATGTCTAGATGGAGCGAGCATCTGTGAGGGAGGCTCAGGACAGACTGTAACAGAGACCGGATCAGAGTTAGTTCATGCTTTCTGTCCCTGCAGAGCATCAGAAACCCACAGCATGGAGTTCCAGAGGCGGAGAAATGAGCAGAAGGAGGAACAATGACACCAGGTTGGACCATTCTGACAGCAGGAGTACCAAGGTCCTGACTGGGGCCCCCAGAGAACCTCTGATGTTCCCCTCTTGCCTTGATCTCCAGAGAGGAGCTGTTGTCAGAGCAACCGTGAGCCGGTTCTGTTTGCCCAGAGTGTGGAGCTTCTCACCAGTCTCGTTGAAGCTGATGGAGCCTCCTCGACCCTCCATGAAAAACTCCACGCCGGCCGTCAGGTTGCGACAGACCACTCTGACCAGCTGGTCCAGGCAGACGGAGCACTGGGAGTCTGAGGACACGTTGTCGCACGGAGGCAGGGGGATGTTCGGATCATCTCTGGCCCAGAAATGTCCGAAGTCGACTTTCTGATCGTACAGCTTGGAGACGTTCGGAGCTGCTGGATCTGCTGACATGAAGCAGGTCCGATTCATCTGCAGAGAGAGGAGAGCACAGGCTTTCTGGTGACGGTCTGCACAGGACGGAAGACATGGTTACATTAGACCGGCGGACTCAGCGACGACCCTGACAGGAATCAGCACTCATCGATTTGTTTTCAGCAGCAAATGAAACCCTTCATGAAGTGTTCATACAGCCTTCAACGCGAAATTGAACAACTTTCAGCTTTTTGGAGGAGAAACTGTCCCGGTGTGGCTGCAGCTGTTCCTGTGGTAGAACTCTGCTTCTGGCTCTCCCAGGAGCGCCGCTTCGGGAACTTACGGAGCGAGTACTCGACTGCGGGAGCAAATCTTCTGCCTCGGAAGCGCCTTGTCGGTTGTTGGAGCACCTCCTCGTTTGCGGGAGCGTCTATTCTGTTGCGGGAGCGCCTCCTCGACTTCGAGAGCGAATCCTGGACTGCGGAACCTCACCCTCCTCTTCGGGAGAACCTCAGCAAGTTTAGCGGACGTGAAGCTCATCAAACGACGGACAGAGAGAGCAACCAGCCATGCTTCGGATCAGGAGCGGTTCGGACTCGAGACTCGGACTCTTCATGTAGGGCTGGTGTCGCTCAGAGGAGCGCAGCATGTTTCTAGTTTACAGGGTATCATTTAAAGCTGATCAGAGAAACAAAATCACTCACCTTAAAGTGAAACGTTACAAACATTCATGAAAGGAAAGTAAATCCGTTGACTGGATTCTCCCAGTTACCTTTGATCAATAGATCGTGGATCCTCTGGTTCTCCTGTGACGAATTCTTCCAACAGGTTCCAGCGTCAGGAGGAGAACATCAAATTTAGATGCTCTGAAGCTGACAGCAGCAGTGCTGCAGAATTTAAAGCTCTGCAACAGTGGGCGGATCAGCGCAGGTTGGGCGGATCCGCAGGGTTTTTATTTTCAGTGGGTGGAGCTTGCCGTTTTACAGCTCAGTAATAATGAACCGCCCAGAAATAATGAACGTTCCTGTTCTTTCTCCCCCGAAACTTTTCTCCGTGTTCGCCACCCCCGTCCGTCCAGCAGGAACATGTTCCAACAAGGCAGAAGTATGGTAAACCGTGTCATATTCACATGTGAATGAGTGTTGAGGGCTCTCTTGTCAGCTCTGTGGAGTGGGCGGAAGCCGTGGTTCCACTACTCGGAGAGGACGGAGGGGAGAAGCTGAGAAAAATAAACAAACAGTCGACAGTAAGGCACAGAAAAAAACCAGGATATGAGAGCCGTCAGGGTTGCTGGTGACGTCACTGGCTCCGTAGTACGAAGGTCCCAGATTCCGTACCTCACCTTCCAGGTCCGTGGTTCGAATCCCGACTCTCCCTGTCTCTTGCTGGGAGAGCCTCTGTACCCAGACTCAGTTACTTGGATCAAAGCTCTTTAAATGAACGTCAATGTATTGTGATTAGAAAATGAAAAGCCTTTGCTCAATCAATCAAATTCGACCTAAAGTTAGGGATATATAAACAGCAAAAGCAACTGTTGTGGAAGTGGAAGTCATGGACGGGGACGCAGCAACAGGCCGAGCATCTGGACAGCAAGTGACACTCTGCGCCATCACCGGCTCTCGCTTCCGAGTCTGTCTGAGCTACATGGAGAGTCACGGACTGGTGCTTACGCTACACCTTCCAGGACTGTTCAAGTCTAGGATCTTCCTCTACGGAGTGCTCTTGTTCATGCGGAGTTGGCTTCGCCACAGAAGAGAGCGGCGCCGTGTGGACTGATTTAGACCGAGCTGGTTACGTGGTGAGAGCGCGGCACATCTCCTTCCAGGAGCAGGGGACCATGCCTCAAAACGCACCCAGCGGCTGCAGACGAACTCTGCCTGCTGCTTGCTTCGGAAAACTCTGGGAACGCCAACCAAGCTCTGATGGAAAACTATTTCAATAACGAACAGAACTTAATGCACTGTTTGATCATGAGAATGTATGATTGAAATGTCTTTATTTGCAACGTTGCTCCAGGTTGACATGTGTTGTGAATGGCGCTACATAAATAAACCGAACTGAAAAGAAATTTGAAAAACTCTCCACTGTCTGTCCTTCTTTCCACACACCAACACCTACTGAGTCTCCATCCGAGAGCAGCGGGTTCAAGTCCACCCAGCGCTTCAGTAACAGATCGTGAAGAAGCTGTTCTGTCCACTCAACAAGCATGCTTCTCCTGAGCTGAATGTGTCGCTCCCTCTTTGCTTCAAAGCGCTTTCTGCACTGCTAGAAACTCAACAGGTGGGGACCAGAAATCCAGATAAAGCGCTGCAACTGATCCCTTGTTACTTCTTAGCACAAAATGATAAAATACTCCCCGAAGGAAATGTAGCAGGCGCTTTGTTTTTTAATGAGAAGAAGTCGTTTGACAAAGTTGTTGACAAGATCTGGAAACATGAAATCCCTCATCACGTCGTCTGTCTGAGAAGTCAGCATCACGGTCTCGATCACGTAGAGCAGCCAGAAATTTGACTCAAGTAAGAATAAAAAAATGTTGGTTCAAGAGGCCACTAAACAACTGAGTACCTGCTTGATTATCAGAACAGCTGTTTTATTCTTTTAAACTAAGCAATTAGACGGACAACATAAAATGTCAGGGGCAAATTCTGATCTTTTAAAGAGTCGATATCAAGAAAAATAATACAATAATAATAATAATAATAATAATAATAATAATAATAATAATAATAATAATAATAATAAACAACAGGATTCGAAAACGTCCTTTTGAAACACACTTAGGAGGAGATCCACAAGCAGTGGTTTCAAGTCCAATTGTCCATGTCAAGCAGAGCAGGCCTTGAGCAGTGCTTGTGGCAGGGGGAGGGAAGCCAGACGTTGCCGCCCCGCAGCATAGTCTGAGGTGCTTTGGCGGACTGGGTCCCTGCGCCGTGTCGGCGGGCTCTCCTGTCGGCTCTGTGTCCGTGTGTGTTGTGCGGAGCAGGTGAAGAACAGCAGCAGACGTTGGAGTTGTGTGAAAAACGTCCGGTCCTTGGTCCTCGGAGAGGACGGAGGGGAGCTTCTGAGGAGAAAACAAGAACAAGAAAAAAGCAACAGCAAAAACCAAACAAACAAACAGTCGACAGAAAGGCACAGAAAAGAAACGCGCCTCCTGTGAAAACCAGGATATAAGAGCCGTCAGGGATGCTGGTGACGTCACTGTCTCCGTAGCACGAAGGCTCCAGCTTCCGTACCTCACCTCCCGGGTCCGGGGTTCGAATACCGACTCTCCCTGTCTCTTGCTGGGAGAGCCTCCGTACCCAGACTCAGTTACTTAACTTACAATATTGGATCAACGCTCTTTGGGTGACCGTCTTCAATGTGTGTTTGATCCACGACGACAGTCACGGACTGGTGATCAAGTTGGAGATGGCAGGACTGGTCGAGTCTGGGACGGTCATAATACAGTGACCGTTGCAAAGGTTGAGCCGTACACACTCAAATTAGAAATATTAAAGGGAACACAGCACTGGTGTTCGTTTCACACGTCAATAGGGTGACACGTCGGAGCGACACACGGGACTGCAAACTGAAATATTTACTGAAATTCACCTTACAGCAGCGGTGACATCTTTGCCCCGAGCCGTCCACACTCAAACTAGAAATATTAAAGGGAAATCATCGGCAACTGTTGTGGAAGTGGAAGTCATGGACGGGGACGCAGCAACAGGCCGAGCATCTGGACAGCAAGTGACACTCTGCGCCATCACCGGCTCTCGCTTCCGAGTCTGTCTGAGCTACATGGAGAGTCACGGACTGGTGCTTACGCTACACCTTCCAGGACTGTTCAAGTCTAGAATCTACCTCTACGAAGTGCTCTTGTTCATGTGGAGCTGGCTTCGCCACAGAAGAGAGCGTCAGCGGCCGCTGGACCGCAGGACTCTTTGGGTCTGAGCTGATGGAGACCGAGCGCGCGTCTCAGCAACACATCTCCTGGAAACAACATGGGCCATCCTCCAAAAAGTTGCACTGGGCTTCATTCCATACATCAATAGGGTGACACGTCGGAGCGACACACGGGACTGCAAACTGAAATATTTACTGAAATTCACCTTACAGCAGCGGTGACATCTTTGCCCCGAGCCGTCCACACTCAAATTAGAAATATTAAAGGGAAATCATCGGCAACTGTTGTGGAAGTGGAAGTCATGGACGGGGACGCAGCAACAGGCCGAGCATCTGGACAGCAAGTGACACTCTGCGCCATCACCGGCTCTCGCTTCCGAGTCTGTCTGAGCTACATGGAGAGTCACGGACTGGTGCTTACGCTACACCTTCCAGGACTGTTCAAGTCTAGGATCTTCCTCTACGGAGTGCTCTTGTTCATGCGGAGTTGGCTTCGCCACAGAAGAGAGCGGCGCCGTGTGGACTGATTTAGACCGAGCGGGTTACGTGGTGGGAGCGCGGCACATCTCCTTCCAGGAGCAGGGGACCATGCCTCAAAACGCACCCAGCGGCTGCAGACGAACTCTGCCTGCTGCTTGCTTCGGAAAACTCTGGGAACGCCAACCAAGCTCTGATGGAAAACTATTTCAATAACGAACAGAACTTAATGCACTGTTTGATCATGAGAATGTATGATTGAAATGTCTTTATTTGCAACGTTGCTCCAGGTTGACATGTGTTGTGAATGGCGCTACATAAATAAACCGAACTGAAAAGAAATTTGAAAAACTCTCCACTGTCTGTCCTTCTTTCCACACACCAACACCTACTGAGTCTCCATCCGAGAGCAGCGGGTTCAAGTCCACCCAGCGCTTCAGTAACAGATCGTGAAGAAGCTGTTCTGTCCACTCAACAAGCATGCTTCTCCTGAGCTGAATGTGTCGCTCCCTCTTTGCTTCAAAGCGCTTTCTGCACTGCTAGAAACTCAACAGGTGGGGACCAGAAATCCAGATAAAGCGCTGCAACTGATCCCTTGTTACTTCTTAGCACAAAATGATAAAATACTCCCCGAAGGAAATGTAGCAGGCGCTTTGTTTTTTAATGAGAAGAAGTCGTTTGACAAAGTTGTTGACAAGATCTGGAAACATGAAATCCCTCATCACGTCGTCTGTCTGAGAAGTCAGCATCACGGTCTCGATCACGTAGAGCAGCCAGAAATTTGACTCAAGTAAGAATAAAAAAATGTTGGTTCAAGAGGCCACTAAACAACTGAGTACCTGCTTGATTATCAGAACAGCTGTTTTATTCTTTTAAACTAAGCAATTAGACGGACAACATAAAATGTCAGGGGCAAATTCTGATCTTTTAAAGAGTCGATATCAAGAAAAATAATACAATAATAATAATAATAATAATAATAATAATAATAATAATAATACAATAATAATAATAATAATAATAAAACAACAGGATTCGAAAACGTCCTTTTGAAACACACTTAGGAGGAGATCCACAAGCAGTGGTTTCAAGTCCAATTGTCCATGTCAAGCAGAGCAGGCCTTGAGCAGTGCTTGTGGCAGGGGAGGGAAGCCAGACGTTGCCGCCCCGCAGCATAGTCTGAGGTGCTTTGGCGGACTGGGTCCCTGCGCCGTGTCGGCGGGCTCTCCTGTCGGCTCTGTGTCCGTGTGTGTTGTGCGGAGCAGGTGAAGAACAGCAGCAGACGTTGGAGTTGTGTGAAAAACGTCCGGTCCTTGGTCCTCGGAGAGGACGGAGGGGAGCTTCTGAGGAGAAAACAAGAACAAGAAAAAAGCAACAGCAAAAACCAAACAAACAAACAGTCGACAGAAAGGCACAGAAAAGAAACGCGCCTCCTGTGAAAACCAGGATATAAGAGCCGTCAGGGATGCTGGTGAAGTCACTGTCTCCGTAGCACGAAGGCTCCAGCTTCCGTACCTCACCTCCCGGGTCCGGGGTTCGAATACCGACTCTCCCTGTCTCTTGCTGGGAGAGCCTCCGTACCCAGACTCAGTTACTTAACTTACAATATTGGATCAACGCTCTTTGGGTGACCGTCTTCAATGTGTGTTTGATCCACGACGACAGTCACGGACTGGTGATCAAGTTGGAGATGGCAGGACTGGTCGAGTCTGGGACGGTCATAATACAGTGACCGTTGCAAAGGTTGAGCCGTACACACTCAAATTAGAAATATTAAAGGGAACACAGCACTGGTGTTCGTTTCACACGTCAATAGGGTGACACGTCGGAGCGACACACGGGACTGCAAACTGAAATATTTACTGAAATTCACCTTACAGCAGCGGTGACATCTTTGCCCCGAGCCGTCCACACTCAAACTAGAAATATTAAAGGGAACTCATCGGCAACTGTTGTGGAAGTGGAAGTCATGGACGGGGACGCAGCAACAGGCCGAGCATCTGGACAGCAAGTGACACTCTGCGCCATCACCGGCTCTCGCTTCCGAGTCTGTCTGAGCTACATGGAGAGTCACGGACTGGTGCTTACGCTACACCTTCCAGGACTGTTCAAGTCTAGAATCTACCTCTACGAAGTGCTCTTGTTCATGTGGAGCTGGCTTCGCCACAGAAGAGAGCGTCAGCGGCCGCTGGACCGCAGGACTCTTTGGGTCTGAGCTGATGGAGACCGAGCGCGCGTCTCAGCAACACATCTCCTGGAAACAACATGGGCCATCCTCCAAAAAGTTGCACTGGGCTTCATTCCATACATCAATAGGGTGACACGTCGGAGCGACACACGGGACTGCAAACTGAAATATTTACTGAAATTCACCTTACAGCAGCGGTGACATCTTTGCCCCGAGCCGTCCACACTCAAATTAGAAATATTAAAGGGAACTCATCGGCAACTGTTGTGGAAGTGGAAGTCATGGACGGGGACGCAGCAACAGGCCGAGCATCTGGACAGCAAGTGACACTCTGCGCCATCACCGGCTCTCGCTTCCGAGTCTGTCTGAGCTACATGGAGAGTCATGGACTGGTGCTTACGCTACACCTTCCAGGACTGTTCAAGTCTAGGATCTTCCTCTACGGAGTGCTCTTGTTCATGCGGAGTTGGCTTCGCCACAGAAGAGAGCGGCGCCGTGTGGACTGATTTAGACCGAGCGGGTTACGTGGTGGGAGCGCGGCACATCTCCTTCCAGGAGCAGGGGACCATGCCTCAAAACGCACCCAGCGGCTGCAGACGAACTCTGCCTGCTGCTTGCTTCGGAAAACTCTGGGAACGCCAACCAAGCTCTGATGGAAAACTATTTCAATAACGAACAGAACTTAATGCACTGTTTGATCATGAGAATGTATGATTGAAATGTCTTTATTTGCAACGTTGCTCCAGGTTGACATGTGTTGTGAATGGCGCTACATAAATAAACCGAACTGAAAAGAAATTTGAAAAACTCTCCACTGTCTGTCCTTCTTTCCACACACCAACACCTACTGAGTCTCCATCCGAGAGCAGCGGGTTCAAGTCCACCCAGCGCTTCAGTAACAGATCGTGAAGAAGCTGTTCTGTCCACTCAACAAGCATGCTTCTCCTGAGCTGAATGTGTCGCTCCCTCTTTGCTTCAAAGCGCTTTCTGCACTGCTAGAAACTCAACAGGTGGGGACCAGAAATCCAGATAAAGCGCTGCAACTGATCCCTTGTTACTTCTTAGCACAAAATGATAAAATACTCCCCGAAGGAAATGTAGCAGGCGCTTTGTTTTTTAATGAGAAGAAGTCGTTTGACAAAGTTGTTGACAAGATCTGGAAACATGAAATCCCTCATCACGTCGTCTGTCTGAGAAGTCAGCATCACGGTCTCGATCACGTAGAGCAGCCAGAAATTTGACTCAAGTAAGAATAAAAAAATGTTGGTTCAAGAGGCCACTAAACAACTGAGTACCTGCTTGATTATCAGAACAGCTGTTTTATTCTTTTAAACTAAGCAATTAGACGGACAACATAAAATGTCAGGGGCAAATTCTGATCTTTTAAAGAGTCGATATCAAGAAAAATAATACAATAATAATAATAATAATAATAATAATAATAATAATAATAATAATAATAATAATAATAATAATAAAACAGGATTCGAAAACGTCCTTTTGAAACACACTTAGGAGGAGATCCACAAGCAGTGGTTTCAAGTCCAATTGTCCATGTCAAGCAGAGCAGGCCTTGAGCAGTGCTTGTGGCAGGGGTGAGGGAAGCCAGACGTTGCCGCCCCGCAGTCTGAGGTGCTTTGGCGGACTGGGTCCCTGCGCCGTGTCGGCGGGCTCTCCTGTCGGCTCTGTGTCCGTGTGTGTTGTGCGGAGCAGGTGAAGAACAGCAGCAGACGTTGGAGTTGTGTGAAAAACGTCCGGTCCTTGGTCCTCGGAGAGGACGGAGGGGAGCTTCTGAGGAGAAAACAAGAACAAGAAAAAAGCAACAGCAAAAACCAAACAAACAAACAGTCGACAGAAAGGCACAGAAAAGAAACGCGCCTCCTGTGAAAACCAGGATATAAGAGCCGTCAGGGATGCTGGTGACGTCACTGTCTCCGTAGCACGAAGGCTCCAGCTTCCGTACCTCACCTCCCGGGTCCGGGGTTCGAATACCGACTCTCCCTGTCTCTTGCTGGGAGAGCCTCCGTACCCAGACTCAGTTACTTAACTTACAATATTGGATCAACGCTCTTTGGGTGACCGTCTTCAATGTGTGTTTGATCCACGACGACAGTCACGGACTGGTGATCAAGTTGGAGATGGCAGGACTGGTCGAGTCTGGGACGGTCATAATACAGTGACCGTTGCAAAGGTTGAGCCGTACACACTCAAATTAGAAATATTAAAGGGAACACAGCACTGGTGTTCGTTTCACACGTCAATAGGGTGACACGTCGGAGCGACACACGGGACTGCAAACTGAAATATTTACTGAAATTCACCTTACAGCAGCGGTGACATCTTTGCCCCGAGCCGTCCACACTCAAACTAGAAATATTAAAGGGAACTCATCGGCAACTGTTGTGGAAGTGGAAGTCATGGACGGGGACGCAGCAACAGGCCGAGCATCTGGACAGCAAGTGACACTCTGCGCCATCACCGGCTCTCGCTTCCGAGTCTGTCTGAGCTACATGGAGAGTCACGGACTGGTGCTTACGCTACACCTTCCAGGACTGTTCAAGTCTAGAATCTACCTCTACGAAGTGCTCTTGTTCATGTGGAGCTGGCTTCGCCACAGAAGAGAGCGTCAGCGGCCGCTGGACCGCAGGACTCTTTGGGTCTGAGCTGATGGAGACCGAGCGCGCGTCTCAGCAACACATCTCCTGGAAACAACATGGGCCATCCTCCAAAAAGTTGCACTGGGCTTCATTCCATACATCAATAGGGTGACACGTCGGAGCGACACACGGGACTGCAAACTGAAATATTTACTGAAATTCACCTTACAGCAGCGGTGACATCTTTGCCCCGAGCCGTCCACACTCAAATTAGAAATATTAAAGGGAACTCATCGGCAACTGTTGTGGAAGTGGAAGTCATGGACGGGGACGCAGCAACAGGCCGAGCATCTGGACAGCAAGTGACACTCTGCGCCATCACCGGCTCTCGCTTCCGAGTCTGTCTGAGCTACATGGAGAGTCACGGACTGGTGCTTACGCTACACCTTCCAGGACTGTTCAAGTCTAGGATCTTCCTCTACGGAGTGCTCTTGTTCATGCGGAGTTGGCTTCGCCACAGAAGAGAGCGGCGCCGTGTGGACTGATTTAGACCGAGCGGGTTACGTGGTGAGAGCGCGGCACATCTCCTTCCAGGAGCAGGGGACCATGCCTCAAAACGCACCCAGCGGCTGCAGACGAACTCTGCCTGCTGCTTGCTTCGGAAAACTCTGGGAACGCCAACCAAGCTCTGATGGAAAACTATTTCAATAACGAACAGAACTTAATGCACTGTTTGATCATGAGAATGTATGATTGAAATGTCTTTATTTGCAACGTTGCTCCAGGTTGACATGTGTTGTGAATGGCGCTACATAAATAAACCGAACTGAAAAGAAATTTGAAAAACTCTCCACTGTCTGTCCTTCTTTCCACACACCAACACCTACTGAGTCTCCATCCGAGAGCAGCGGGTTCAAGTCCACCCAGCGCTTCAGTAACAGATCGTGAAGAAGCTGTTCTGTCCACTCAACAAGCATGCTTCTCCTGAGCTGAATGTGTCGCTCCCTCTTTGCTTCAAAGCGCTTTCTGCACTGCTAGAAACTCAACAGGTGGGGACCAGAAATCCAGATAAAGCGCTGCAACTGATCCCTTGTTACTTCTTAGCACAAAATGATAAAATACTCCCCGAAGGAAATGTAGCAGGCGCTTTGTTTTTTAATGAGAAGAAGTCGTTTGACAAAGTTGTTGACAAGATCTGGAAACATGAAATCCCTCATCACGTCGTCTGTCTGAGAAGTCAGCATCACGGTCTCGATCACGTAGAGCAGCCAGAAATTTGACTCAAGTAAGAATAAAAAAATGTTGGTTCAAGAGGCCACTAAACAACTGAGTACCTGCTTGATTATCAGAACAGCTGTTTTATTCTTTTAAACTAAGCAATTAGACGGACAACATAAAATGTCAGGGGCAAATTCTGATCTTTTAAAGAGTCGATATCAAGAAAAATAATACAAAAATAATAATAATAATAATAATAATAATAATAATAATAATAATAATAATAATAATAATAAAACAACAGGATTCGAAAACGTCCTTTTGAAACACACTTAGGAGGAGATCCACAAGCAGTGGTTTCAAGTCCAATTGTCCATGTCAAGCAGAGCAGGCCTTGAGCAGTGCTTGTGGCAGGGGAGGGAAGCCAGACGTTGCCGCCCCGCAGCATAGTCTGAGGTGCTTTGGCGGACTGGGTCCCTGCGCCGTGTCGGCGGGCTCTCCTGTCGGCTCTGTGTCCGTGTGTGTTGTGCGGAGCAGGTGAAGAACAGCAGCAGACGTTGGAGTTGTGTGAAAAACGTCCGGTCCTTGGTCCTCGGAGAGGACGGAGGGGAGCTTCTGAGGAGAAAACAAGAACAAGAAAAAAGCAACAGCAAAAACCAAACAAACAAACAGTCGACAGAAAGGCACAGAAAAGAAACGCGCCTCCTGTGAAAACCAGGATATAAGAGCCGTCAGGGATGCTGGTGACGTCACTGTCTCCGTAGCACGAAGGCTCCAGCTTCCGTACCTCACCTCCCGGGTCCGGGGTTCGAATACCGACTCTCCCTGTCTCTTGCTGGGAGAGCCTCCGTACCCAGACTCAGTTACTTAACTTACAATATTGGATCAACGCTCTTTGGGTGACCGTCTTCAATGTGTGTTTGATCCACGACGACAGTCACGGACTGGTGATCAAGTTGGAGATGGCAGGACTGGTCGAGTCTGGGACGGTCATAATACAGTGACCGTTGCAAAGGTTGAGCCGTACACACTCAAATTAGAAATATTAAAGGGAACACAGCACTGGTGTTCGTTTCACACGTCAATAGGGTGACACGTCGGAGCGACACACGGGACTGCAAACTGAAATATTTACTGAAATTCACCTTACAGCAGCGGTGACATCTTTGCCCCGAGCCGTACACACTCAAATTAGAAATATTAAAGGGAACTCATCGCCAACTGTTGTGGAAGTGGAAGTCATGGACGGGGACGCAGCAACAGGCCGAGCATCTGGACAGCAAGTGACACTCTGCGCCATCACCGGCTCTCGCTTCCGAGTCTGTCTGAGCTACATGGAGAGTCACGGACTGGTGCTTACGCTACACCTTCCAGGACTGTTCAAGTCTAGAATCTACCTCTACGAAGTGCTCTTGTTCATGTGGAGCTGGCTTCGCCACAGAAGAGAGCGTCAGCGGCCGCTGGACCGCAGGACTCTTTGGGTCTGAGCTGATGGAGACCGAGCGCGCGTCTCAGCAACACATCTCCTGGAAACAACATGGGCCATCCTCCAAAAAGTTGCACTGGGCTTCATTCCATACATCAATAGGGTGACACGTCGGAGCGACACACGGGACTGCAAACTGAAATATTTACTGAAATTCACCTTACAGCAGCGGTGACATCTTTGCCCCGAGCCGTCCACACTCAAATTAGAAATATTAAAGGGAACTCATCGGCAACTGTTGTGGAAGTGGAAGTCATGGACGGGGACGCAGCAACAGGCCGAGCATCTGGACAGCAAGTGACACTCTGCGCCATCACCGGCTCTCGCTTCCGAGTCTGTCTGAGCTACATGGAGAGTCACGGACTGGTGCTTACGCTACACCTTCCAGGACTGTTCAAGTCTAGGATCTTCCTCTACGGAGTGCTCTTGTTCATGCGGAGTTGGCTTCGCCACAGAAGAGAGCGGCGCCGTGTGGACTGATTTAGACCGAGCGGGTTACGTGGTGGGAGCGCGGCACATCTCCTTCCAGGAGCAGGGGACCATGCCTCAAAACGCACCCAGCGGCTGCAGACGAACTCTGCCTGCTGCTTGCTTCGGAAAACTCTGGGAACGCCAACCAAGCTCTGATGGAAAACTATTTCAATAACGAACAGAACTTAATGCACTGTTTGATCATGAGAATGTATGATTGAAATGTCTTTATTTGCAACGTTGCTCCAGGTTGACATGTGTTGTGAATGGCGCTACATAAATAAACCGAACTGAAAAGAAATTTGAAAAACTCTCCACTGTCTGTCCTTCTTTCCACACACCAACACCTACTGAGTCTCCATCCGAGAGCAGCGGGTTCAAGTCCACCCAGCGCTTCAGTAACAGATCGTGAAGAAGCTGTTCTGTCCACTCAACAAGCATGCTTCTCCTGAGCTGAATGTGTCGCTCCCTCTTTGCTTCAAAGCGCTTTCTGCACTGCTAGAAACTCAACAGGTGGGGACCAGAAATCCAGATAAAGCGCTGCAACTGATCCCTTGTTACTTCTTAGCACAAAATGATAAAATACTCCCCGAAGGAAATGTAGCAGGCGCTTTGTTTTTTAATGAGAAGAAGTCGTTTGACAAAGTTGTTGACAAGATCTGGAAACATGAAATCCCTCATCACGTCGTCTGTCTGAGAAGTCAGCATCACGGTCTCGATCACGTAGAGCAGCCAGAAATTTGACTCAAGTAAGAATAAAAAAATGTTGGTTCAAGAGGCCACTAAACAACTGAGTACCTGCTTGATTATCAGAACAGCTGTTTTATTCTTTTAAACTAAGCAATTAGACGGACAACATAAAATGTCAGGGGCAAATTCTGATCTTTTAAAGAGTCGATATCAAGAAAATAATACAATAATAATAATAATAATAATAATAATAATAATAATAATAATAATAAAACAACAGGATTCGAAAACGTCCTTTTGAAACACACTTAGGAGGAGATCCACAAGCAGTGGTTTCAAGTCCAATTGTCCATGTCAAGCAGAGCAGGCCTTGAGCAGTGCTTGTGGCAGGGGAGGGAAGCCAGACGTTGCCGCCCCGCAGCATAGTCTGAGGTGCTTTGGCGGACTGGGTCCCTGCGCCGTGTCGGCGGGCTCTCCTGTCGGCTCTGTGTCCGTGTGTGTTGTGCGGAGCAGGTGAAGAACAGCAGCAGACGTTGGAGTTGTGTGAAAAACGTCCGGTCCTTGGTCCTCGGAGAGGACGGAGGGGAGCTTCTGAGGAGAAAACAAGAACAAGAAAAAAGCAACAGCAAAAACCAAACAAACAAACAGTCGACAGAAAGGCACAGAGAAGAAGCGCGTGGTTCCAATCGTGGACTTGCTCTCCCAGTCTCTTTCTCATGGACGGGGACGCAGCAACAAGCCGAGCTTCTGGACAGCAAGTGACACAAGTGATCAAGACCATGATCTAAAGAAGTTGCTTCCAAGTATGTACTGAAGCTGGAGCTCGGTGGTCGAGTCTGAGACCAGTCCAGATCGGAGCATTATACTGGACTGCAAACTGAAATATTAACCCTGTTTAAGAATTCCTCAAGAGTTTCAGCATGTTAATTGAAGACTTTATTGCACATGAGGTATATGATTTAGTTTGCAACGTCAAACATCTGAATTGTTTGCTGAACCTTTTTTTGAACTCAACAAAAGCAGATCTAAACCCTCTGGTTGGTTCAACAGGACCCCAGGTTAATAATCACCAGCTCAGAGCCGTTTAAGATCAGTTTTTATTCAAACCTCAGCAGCACAAAGGGGAAAGTTTCCAATGTACACACAGAAATCTGAACATCATCACATATTTTTTAACGTTTCAAGATTAATTTAAAACCACACATTTTTTGTTAAGCAAAGTATAAAAATCAGACAAGAATAGAGTCCAATTAACGTTAATCTGTAGATAAATATCTATTTCCTTGGATGAAATTCAGCAGCAGGTGCTTGGAGGATCGTTTTTGGTCCTGTGAAAACAGAGGAGATCTACAATTAATTATTGTCCACTAATTAAAATGTTAATTGGAGAGTAATTCAACCACAGACGCTCTTCTAACATCAGCAGCACCCTGAACATCAGATAGAAACATTCTCGATTTTCATAATCAAGCTTAAAACTCAAGTTACATTTATTGTCTTAAACACTTTCAGGATGAACCAAGCAGGTTTTCCTGCACAGTCTTTAACTTCCTGTTACAGAGAACTTACCTTAACTGGCTTCACGTCATACTTGACGGTCCGTTCCCCACGTTCTCCTTCTGGTTCTGGTTGAAGCAACGTCTGAGAAGGTCCTGCTGCTGTTGGTCTGAAACCACAGCCGGAGTTTTGGATCAGTTTTTGAGCAGAATCTACAACAAGCTGAGTTAGAACATTTCATCTGAAACGCCCACCTTGATGATGATGATGATGATGATGATGATAATGAAGATGAGACAGATTATCGCTGAGATGATCGCAGGAAGATGATGTCTAGATGGAGCGAGCATCTGTGAGGGAGGCTCAGGACAGACTGTAACAGAGACCGGATCAGAGTTAGTTCATGCTTTCTGTCCCTGCAGAGCATCAGAAACCCACAGCATGGAGTTCCAGAGGCGGAGAAATGAGCAGAAGGAGGAACAATGACACCAGGTTGGACCATTCTGACAGCAGGAGTACCAAGGTCCTGACTGGGGCCCCCAGAGAACCTCTGATGTTCCCCTCTTGCCTTGATCTCCAGAGAGGAGCTGTTGTCAGAGCAACCGTGAGCCGGTTCTGTTTGCCCAGAGTGTGGAGCTTCTCACCAGTCTCGTTGAAGCTGATGGAGCCTCCTCGACCCTCCATGAAAAACTCCACGCCGGCCGTCAGGTTGCGACAGACCACTCTGACCAGCTGGTCCAGGCAGACGGAGCACTGGGAGTCTGAGGACACGTTGTCGCACGGAGGCAGGGGGATGTTCGGATCATCTCTGGCCCAGAAATGTCCGAAGTCGACTTTCTGATCGTACAGCTTGGAGACGTTCGGAGCTGCTGGATCTGCTGACATGAAGCAGGTCCGATTCATCTGCAGAGAGAGGAGAGCACAGGCTTTCTGGTGACGGTCTGCACAGGACGGAAGACATGGTTACATTAGACCGGCGGACTCAGCGACGACCCTGACAGGAATCAGCACTCATCGATTTGTTTTCAGCAGCAAATGAAACCCTTCATGAAGTGTTCATACAGCCTTCAACGCGAAATTGAACAACTTTCAGCTTTTTGGAGGAGAAACTGTCCCGGTGTGGCTGCAGCTGTTCCTGTGGTAGAACTCTGCTTCTGGCTCTCCCAGGAGCGCCGCTTCGGGAACTTACGGAGCGAGTACTCGACTGCGGGAGCAAATCTTCTGCCTCGGAAGCGCCTTGTCGGTTGTTGGAGCACCTCCTCGTTTGCGGGAGCGTCTATTCTGTTGCGGGAGCGCCTCCTCGACTTCGAGAGCGAATCCTGGACTGCGGAACCTCACCCTCCTCTTCGGGAGAACCTCAGCAAGTTTAGCGGACGTGAAGCTCATCAAACGACGGACAGAGAGAGCAACCAGCCATGCTTCGGATCAGGAGCGGTTCGGACTCGAGACTCGGACTCTTCATGTAGGGCTGGTGTCGCTCAGAGGAGCGCAGCATGTTTCTAGTTTACAGGGTATCATTTAAAGCTGATCAGAGAAACAAAATCACTCACCTTAAAGTGAAACGTTACAAACATTCATGAAAGGAAAGTAAATCCGTTGACTGGATTCTCCCAGTTACCTTTGATCAATAGATCGTGGATCCTCTGGTTCTCCTGTGACGAATTCTTCCAACAGGTTCCAGCGTCAGGAGGAGAACATCAAATTTAGATGCTCTGAAGCTGACAGCAGCAGTGCTGCAGAATTTAAAGCTCTGCAACAGTGGGCGGATCAGCGCAGGTTGGGCGGATCCGCAGGGTTTTTATTTTCAGTGGGTGGAGCTTGCCGTTTTACAGCTCAGTAATAATGAACCGCCCAGAAATAATGAACGTTCCTGTTCTTTCTCCCCCGAAACTTTTCTCCGTGTTCGCCACCCCCGTCCGTCCAGCAGGAACATGTTCCAACAAGGCAGAAGTATGGTAAACCGTGTCATATTCACATGTGAATGAGTGTTGAGGGCTCTCTTGTCAGCTCTGTGGAGTGGGCGGAAGCCGTGGTTCCACTACTCGGAGAGGACGGAGGGGAGAAGCTGAGAAAAATAAACAAACAGTCGACAGTAAGGCACAGAAAAAAACCAGGATATGAGAGCCGTCAGGGTTGCTGGTGACGTCACTGGCTCCGTAGTACGAAGGTCCCAGATTCCGTACCTCACCTTCCAGGTCCGTGGTTCGAATCCCGACTCTCCCTGTCTCTTGCTGGGAGAGCCTCTGTACCCAGACTCAGTTACTTGGATCAAAGCTCTTTAAATGAACGTCAATGTATTGTGATTAGAAAATGAAAAGCCTTTGCTCAATCAATCAAATTCGACCTAAAGTTAGGGATATATAAACAGCAAAAGCAACTGTTGTGGAAGTGGAAGTCATGGACGGGGACGCAGCAACAGGCCGAGCATCTGGACAGCAAGTGACACTCTGCGCCATCACCGGCTCTCGCTTCCGAGTCTGTCTGAGCTACATGGAGAGTCACGGACTGGTGCTTACGCTACACCTTCCAGGACTGTTCAAGTCTAGGATCTTCCTCTACGGAGTGCTCTTGTTCATGCGGAGTTGGCTTCGCCACAGAAGAGAGCGGCGCCGTGTGGACTGATTTAGACCGAGCTGGTTACGTGGTGAGAGCGCGGCACATCTCCTTCCAGGAGCAGGGGACCATGCCTCAAAACGCACCCAGCGGCTGCAGACGAACTCTGCCTGCTGCTTGCTTCGGAAAACTCTGGGAACGCCAACCAAGCTCTGATGGAAAACTATTTCAATAACGAACAGAACTTAATGCACTGTTTGATCATGAGAATGTATGATTGAAATGTCTTTATTTGCAACGTTGCTCCAGGTTGACATGTGTTGTGAATGGCGCTACATAAATAAACCGAACTGAAAAGAAATTTGAAAAACTCTCCACTGTCTGTCCTTCTTTCCACACACCAACACCTACTGAGTCTCCATCCGAGAGCAGCGGGTTCAAGTCCACCCAGCGCTTCAGTAACAGATCGTGAAGAAGCTGTTCTGTCCACTCAACAAGCATGCTTCTCCTGAGCTGAATGTGTCGCTCCCTCTTTGCTTCAAAGCGCTTTCTGCACTGCTAGAAACTCAACAGGTGGGGACCAGAAATCCAGATAAAGCGCTGCAACTGATCCCTTGTTACTTCTTAGCACAAAATGATAAAATACTCCCCGAAGGAAATGTAGCAGGCGCTTTGTTTTTTAATGAGAAGAAGTCGTTTGACAAAGTTGTTGACAAGATCTGGAAACATGAAATCCCTCATCACGTCGTCTGTCTGAGAAGTCAGCATCACGGTCTCGATCACGTAGAGCAGCCAGAAATTTGACTCAAGTAAGAATAAAAAAATGTTGGTTCAAGAGGCCACTAAACAACTGAGTACCTGCTTGATTATCAGAACAGCTGTTTTATTCTTTTAAACTAAGCAATTAGACGGACAACATAAAATGTCAGGGGCAAATTCTGATCTTTTAAAGAGTCGATATCAAGAAAAATAATACAAAAATAATAATAATAATAATAATAATAACAATAATAATAATAATAATAATAATAATAATAAAACAACAGGATTCGAAAACGTCCTTTTGAAACACACTTAGGAGGAGATCCACAAGCAGTGGTTTCAAGTCCAATTGTCCATGTCAAGCAGAGCAGGCCTTGAGCAGTGCTTGTGGCAGGGGAGGGAAGCCAGACGTTGCCGCCCCGCAGCATAGTCTGAGGTGCTTTGGCGGACTGGGTCCCTGCGCCGTGTCGGCGGGCTCTCCTGTCGGCTCTGTGTCCGTGTGTGTTGTGCGGAGCAGGTGAAGAACAGCAGCAGACGTTGGAGTTGTGTGAAAAACGTCCGGTCCTTGGTCCTCGGAGAGGACGGAGGGGAGCTTCTGAGGAGAAAACAAGAACAAGAAAAAAGCAACAGCAAAAACCAAACAAACAAACAGTCGACAGAAAGGCACAGAAAAGAAACGCGCCTCCTGTGAAAACCAGGATATAAGAGCCGTCAGGGATGCTGGTGACGTCACTGTCTCCGTAGCACGAAGGCTCCAGCTTCCGTACCTCACCTCCCGGGTCCGGGGTTCGAATACCGACTCTCCCTGTCTCTTGCTGGGAGAGCCTCCGTACCCAGACTCAGTTACTTAACTTACAATATTGGATCAACGCTCTTTGGGTGACCGTCTTCAATGTGTGTTTGATCCACGACGACAGTCACGGACTGGTGATCAAGTTGGAGATGGCAGGACTGGTCGAGTCTGGGACGGTCATAATACAGTTGCAAAGGTTGAGCCGTACACACTCAAATTAGAAATATTAAAGGGAACACAGCACTGGTGTTCGTTTCACACGTCAATAGGGTGACACGTCGGAGCGACACACGGGACTGCAAACTGAAATATTTACTGAAATTCACCTTACAGCAGCGGTGACATCTTTGCCCCGAGCCGTCCACACTCAAATTAGAAATATTAAAGGGAACTCATCGGCAACTGTTGTGGAAGTGGAAGTCATGGACGGGGTACGCAGCAACAGGCCGAGCATCTGGACAGCAAGTGAGACTCTACGCCAATCACCGGCTCTCGCTTCCGAGTCTGTCTGAGCTACATGGAGAGTCCGGACTGGTGCTTACGCTAACACACGGGACTGCAAACTGAAATATTTACTGAAATTCACCTTACAGCAGCGGTGACATCTTTGCCCCGAGCCGTCCACACTCAAATTAGAAATATTAAAGGGAACTCATCGGCAACTGTTGTGGAAGTGGAAGTCATGGACGGGGACGCAGCAACAGGCCGAGCATCTGGACAGCAAGTGAGACTCTACGCCATCACCGGCTCTCGCTTCCGAGTCTGTCTGAGCTACATGGAGAGTCACGGACTGGTGCTTACGCTACACCTTCCAGGACTGTTCAAGTCTAGGATCTTCCTCTACGGAGTGCTCTTGTTCATGCGGAGTTGGCTTCGCCACAGAAGAGAGCGGCGCCGTGTGGACTGATTTAGACCGAGCGGGTTACGTGGTGGGAGCGCGGCACATCTCCTTCCAGGAGCAGGGGACCATGCCTCAAAACGCACCCAGCGGCTGCAGACGAACTCTGCCTGCTGCTTGCTTCGGAAAACTCTGGGAACGCCAACCAAGCTCTGATGGAAAACTATTTCAATAACGAACAGAACTTAATGCACTGTTTGATCATGAGAATGTATGATTGAAATGTCTTTATTTGCAACGTTGCTCCAGGTTGACATGTGTTGTGAATGGCGCTACATAAATAAACCGAACTGAAAAGAAATTTGAAAAACTCTCCACTGTCTGTCCTTCTTTCCACACACCAACACCTACTGAGTCTCCATCCGAGAGCAGCGGGTTCAAGTCCACCCAGCGCTTCAGTAACAGATTGTGAAGAAGCTGTTCTGTCCACTCAACAAGCATGCTTCTCCTGAGCTGAATGTGTCGCTCCCTCTTTGCTTCAAAGCGCTTTCTGCACTGCTAGAAACTCAACAGGTGGGGACCAGAAATCCAGATAAAGCGCTGCAACTGATCCCTTGTTACTTCTTAGCACAAAATGATAAAATACTCCCCGAAGGAAATGTAGCAGGCGCTTTGTTTTTTAATGAGAAGAAGTCGTTTGACAAAGTTGTTGACAAGATCTGGAAACATGAAATCCCTCATCACGTCGTCTGTCTGAGAAGTCAGCATCACGGTCTCGATCACGTAGAGCAGCCAGAAATTTGACTCAAGTAAGAATAAAAAAAATGTTGGTTCAAGAGGCCACTAAACAACTGAGTACCTGCTTGATTATCAGAACAGCTGTTTTATTCTTTTAAACTAAGCAATTAGACGGACAACATAAAATGTCAGGGGCAAATTCTGATCTTTTAAAGAGTCGATATCAAGAAAAATAATACAATAATAATAATAATAATAATAATAATAATAATAATAATAATAATAATAAAACAACAGGATTCGAAAACGTCCTTTTGAAACACACTTAGGAGGAGATCCACAAGCAGTGGTTTCAAGTCCAATTGTCCATGTCAAGCAGAGCAGGCCTTGAGCAGTGCTTGTGGCAGGGGAGGGAAGCCAGACGTTGCCGCCCCGCAGCATAGTCTGAGGTGCTTTGGCGGACTGGGTCCCTGCGCCGTGTCGGCGGGCTCTCCTGTCGGCTCTGTGTCCGTGTGTGTTGTGCGGAGCAGGTGAAGAACAGCAGCAGACGTTGGAGTTGTGTGAAAAACGTCCGGTCCTTGGTCCTCGGAGAGGACGGAGGGGAGCTTCTGAGGAGAAAACAAGAACAAGAAAAAAGCAACAGCAAAAACCAAACAAACAAACAGTCGACAGAAAGGCACAGAGAAGAAGCGCGTGGTTCCAATCGTGGACTTGCTCTCCCAGTCTCTTTCTCATGGACGGGGACGCAGCAACAAGCCGAGCTTCTGGACAGCAAGTGACACAAGTGATCAAGACCATGATCTAAAGAAGTTGCTTCCAAGTATGTACTGAAGCTGGAGCTCGGTGGTCGAGTCTGAGACCAGTCCAGATCGGAGCATTATACTGGACTGCAAACTGAAATATTAACCCTGTTTAAGAATTCCTCAAGAGTTTCAGCATGTTAATTGAAGACTTTATTGCACATGAGGTATATGATTTAGTTTGCAACGTCAAACATCTGAATTGTTTGCTGAACCTTTTTTTGAACTCAACAAAAGCAGATCTAAACCCTCTGGTTGGTTCAACAGGACCCCAGGTTAATAATCACCAGCTCAGAGCCGTTTAAGATCAGTTTTTATTCAAACCTCAGCAGCACAAAGGGGAAAGTTTCCAATGTACACACAGAAATCTGAACATCATCACATATTTTTTAACGTTTCAAGATTAATTTAAAACCACACATTTTTTGTTAAGCAAAGTATAAAAATCAGACAAGAATAGAGTCCAATTAACGTTAATCTGTAGATAAATATCTATTTCCTTGGATGAAATTCAGCAGCAGGTGCTTGGAGGATCGTTTTTGGTCCTGTGAAAACAGAGGAGATCTACAATTAATTATTGTCCACTAATTAAAATGTTAATTGGAGAGTAATTCAACCACAGACGCTCTTCTAACATCAGCAGCACCCTGAACATCAGATAGAAACATTCTCGATTTTCATAATCAAGCTTAAAACTCAAGTTACATTTATTGTCTTAAACACTTTCAGGATGAACCAAGCAGGTTTTCCTGCACAGTCTTTAACTTCCTGTTACAGAGAACTTACCTTAACTGGCTTCACGTCATACTTGACGGTCCGTTCCCCACGTTCTCCTTCTGGTTCTGGTTGAAGCAACGTCTGAGAAGGTCCTGCTGCTGTTGGTCTGAAACCACAGCCGGAGTTTTGGATCAGTTTTTGAGCAGAATCTACAACAAGCTGAGTTAGAACATTTCATCTGAAACGCCCACCTTGATGATGATGATGATGATGATAATAATGAAGATGAGACAGATTATCGCTGAGATGATCGCAGGAAGATGATGTCTAGATGGAGCGAGCATCTGTGAGGGAGGCTCAGGACAGACTGTAACAGAGACCGGATCAGAGTTAGTTCATGCTTTCTGTCCCTGCAGAGCATCAGAAACCCACAGCATGGAGTTCCAGAGGCGGAGAAATGAGCAGAAGGAGGAACAATGACACCAGGTTGGACCATTCTGACAGCAGGAGTACCAAGGTCCTGACTGGGGCCCCCAGAGAACCTCTGATGTTCCCCTCTTGCCTTGATCTCCAGAGAGGAGCTGTTGTCAGAGCAACCGTGAGCCGGTTCTGTTTGCCCAGAGTGTGGAGCTTCTCACCAGTCTTGTTGAAGCTGATGGAGCCTCCTCGACCCTCCATGAAAAACTCCACGCCGGCCGTCAGGTTGCGACAGACCACTCTGACCAGCTGGTCCAGGCAGACGGAGCACTGGGAGTCTGAGGACACGTTGTCGCACTGAGGCAGGGGGATGTTCGGATCATCTCTGGCCCAGAAATGTCCGAAGTCGACTTTCTGATCGTACAGCTTGGAGACGTTCGGAGCTGCTGGATCTGCTGACATGAAGCAGGTCCGATTCATCTGCAGAGAGAGGAGAGCACAGGCTTTCTGGTGACGGTCTGCACAGGACGGAAGACATGGTTACATTAGACCGGCGGACTCAAATGCACACTGGTAACCCACTCTTATTATTATTATTTGCACTTTGACGTCATTACGCAGCGTCCATAGTTTAGAAACCAAGCGGGGCTGACTGGGTTTGTGTCTGTTAAGCAACGCAGGATGTGCCTCAACTTTCCTCTTTGCATCTGACGGACAGAAGGTCCACGGTCATTTGAAACTGGTGAGGCCATGTTCTCGTTTTTAACTCGCCCACAGGAATCTGCGGGCGTGCTGCAGGAACAGCCATTATATCCACGTGGTATCATCGGTTGGCGCGTCGCATTTTGACTTTAATCTCGGATCAGACTAATCATGATTGTCGGTTGAGCTCCTTCAGAGTCATCACCACCTTCTTCGTAGCTGAAAATCGTCCACCTCTAAGACTCAATGGAGGTGGATATTTCAAAACATCTTAGCTGTTGTTTTTTTTAAAGCATATCTTACCTCCATTCTCCCAGCAGCTGCTTTGACGCTTAAAGCTTTCGCTGCATCGTAAACATCTACAACACCCAGAGCGAGTGACTGAGAGGGTTTGCGTGAGGGGCCGCACATTCTCCCGTCAAGTTTGTTTTTTATAGATCACAACCTTTGCGTGGAAAGTGACGTGCGTACGTCACCTTTGGAAGTGAGACCCCAGATCGTTCACAGGTCGATCAGGATCTTAGTTGATCAACAGAGGAAAGTTTGATTTCTTTTCATCAGAGTTGTTTATATTTAAAGTTAAACACGTTATTTTTACATGCGCAAAATTCCTTGTTTGGACTGAAATGTCACTGGATTAAATAATCCGACTGTATCGTTTATATGGGCACATTAACTCATCCGATCGTGACGTGGGTTTACGCGCACCGTTTTTTTTTTTTTTGTTTGTTTTTTTTTCAGAATTTAAACAATGAAAAGCAGAGTTGAGATGCAGAGTTAATGTCATTCGTATGCATACTTGCTTTTGAGGAATGAACAGGTAACAAGTGACTCCCGTTTGCAGGTGAACTAGGTTTTACAGTTTGCATTAAATTGAGAAATGCACTTGCTGTTGTGAAAACGTGAATAGTGATGTGAGAAATGCACCAAAGCGCCAGAGAAAAACTCTAATAAGATAGTCAGATGGTTTTGTCATGAAAAGCTGAGCAGGACTGTAAACAAGATCATCACTCGAGAGAAACTGTTAAATCTGGGACACATTTTAGAATCGCTGCGGAGTTGCCGCCTTCTTCGTAGAGAAGAAGTTCGACTCCCAGCCAATGACAGGCCCGGATGCATCTCATTTATGCAAATTAACACACAAACGCACCTGAAGGCAACAAGCAACGAGGGATCTGCCTAAAGTTTCCTCTCCCAGCAGCTGATTTCGCCTATTATCGGAAATATCTGCCGTACCCGGAGTCATTCTGGTGTCGCCTTCTCACTGCGGAGCTCCCAGCCGTGTCCGTGGCGCGCTCGGAGCGGACCACCGGGACCCCGAGAGCCAATCAGTGAAACCAGCAATCAAAGGGTGTGGAACCAGAGACGGGTTTTGCCTCAGGGAACAACGAAACTGAACGACCCTGAGTCTTTCGGGGGCGGCTGGAGACGCAGATGACGCGGAGTTGCGTGGAAAAGCGTCCCGCCGTGGGTCCTCGAAGACGAGCGGTTTGGGTTGAGGTTCAGCTCTTCATGTAGAGCTGGTGTTGGCCCAGACCAGTGCGGTTGCAAGGATCAAGAAATTGTAACCGCATCATGAAAATCCCCGGTACCACGACGCTGTTGAGCGCAGACAGGAGATGAGCAGATAAGAGCTGTGGCATCCTCCAGCCAGGAGGGAAGACGGCAGCAGGAGTTGCTTCCTCCGTCAAGAAACTATTCTATTAAGAAACTGAATGTTGTTATTTTTATTTTATTTTATTGTTTTTAAGTCTATTTTCCAGCTGTGCTCCGGGTATAATTTAAAATTGGTCACAGAAACAAAAATCACTCGCTTGAAAGCAAAACATTACAAACATTCATGAAGGGAAGGTAAATATATTGACCGGATAATCTCAGTTACCTTAGAAGAACAGATTGTGGATCTTGTGGTTCTGTTCGGACGAATCCTTCCAACAGGTTCCAGCGTCAAGGAGAACAGCAGCTGTGGAGGCTGTCAGCTGAATGTCTGCAGTTTTATTTACAGCTGAGGAGGGGGGACCCGCCCCTTCTGCTCTGGTGGCAGAAGTTTACGCCCAGTTCACATCTAGAGACAGAGAGACAGAGCGGACAAAACGCAGTCCAAAGAATGTGTTGTTATAGCCACACAACTGCAAGTATTACTTTGCTGTCAGCAGCATCCATCCAACAATATTATAACTGAGCGATGGTCAAGTGTGTGTTCATTTGCTCTGAAATTATATAATTAGTCTTTATTACATGCTCATTGTATTTTAATTATTGTAGTGCTGATGTCACCTGCCCCAGACACTATGGCTGGAAATTAACCTATTTGATTAAGCTGGCACGTTTAGAGAAATGTTTACTAACGTACACTTGTATATTTTAAAGAAATAAACAAGTTTCTTTAGGATAAAGTATACAGTAATTAGATTATTTTTTTGCAGGACATAATGCCATTAATGTTCAATCACCTTGATGGAGCTAAAGTTTTCTGAACATCCCAGATAGTGACGGTGAAACCTGGACAGATGCAGGTTTCCTCCTGACCCTCCGTCTTCCAGGTAAGTTTTTCAAAAACAACATTTTCGATCAAAAATTGGTCTCCGATATTCTTTCTTCCGTTCACTGATGATGTTTCAAGAGTACATCCTTCTTCTAGAGTGTTTAGCTCCATTAAAAAACAAAAAAACAAACAAAAAAAAAAAAAACAGCCGAGTCCGGCTGCTCTCGTGGCCGCCTCCACCGCCCCTCAGCTCGGCCAGGAGGAGAGGAAGCTCCCGGTGTTCCGAGGACGTGAACTTCTGCTGCAGATCAAAGTCCGTCGCCATATTGAAAAATCTTAGTCGTTACAAATTCAGAATGTTCACAGCAAATATCACCCTGAAATACACACATCAGCTCAAAAGTAACTTAGAGTCCCAGAGCTGGTCGTAAAAACAAAGCGTTATTCCAGAAAGTAACAATAAAAATCTCAAAGTAAAGGAGACGAAGTGGGAAACTCCCTGATGTCCCGACTTCCTCATTCTTGAAGAAAACATTCCACCAAGACAACGTCCAAAATAGGCTATTTTAGTAAAGAAAAAATAGATGCGACAAACTCAAAGTAAAAAAAATTGACAATGACCTTGGAATATGTCTAAAAATGTGAGAAAATATAATCCAGGAAGTCGCCGATCTTCATAAACGACCCTTTCCGAAAGACGACGAGAGAGAGAATGAGAGAGAGAATGAAATGCGCATGCGTGGTGTAAATCTGACCCACCGGTTTCGATGTAGGCTGGAACAGGAAGCTGCTGAATTATAATCACTCTCTGTTTATGCAGCTGTGATGAAGCTGGGCATATTTCAGTTCATGAACTGAACCGATCATTTCACCGACCATAGTCTGCTGAAGGTGAAAAGGAAGCTAAAAATAAAAAGTTCCATAAACCTCAACCATTAGGATCCTGCTGCAGAACAGATACAGATCATTCTTTATATCTGTACTTTCTTCTCACTTCCATTCAGGTGGTGAAATTGTCCTCGTGTTGTATCTGCTTACTGCTACTGCAAGGGCCCACTGAAGGTAATTTCTCAAGTTGCATCTTATATTTTGGCAGAATATGTTGTGATTATAACTGTAAATGTGAAATTTACTGTTCATTTCCCCTCGCGACCCTGCAAGGATAAGCGTGATGGATGGATCAGTTTTTATGTTCCACTAATCTGGAACAAACGTCCAGAAAACTGCAAAACAGCCGACACACTGAGTTCCTTTAAATCAAGATTGAAAACTCACCTGTTTGGAGCTGCCTTTGATTAGTAGTAAGTGGAACACTGGTCAAAATTTCCAAATTATATTTGCTTGATGGTTTTTGATGATTTTGATGCATACTTTATTGATGGATTTACGATGTAAAGCACTTTGAACTGCCAAGCTGCTGAAATGTGCTATATAAATAAACTTTGCTTGACTTATTGCATTTAATTGATAATTCATGTGTTATAGTGCCTTCTATGGGATTCTCAGTGGTACTGCAGAACAATTTTTTATCCCGCATCCATGTGTATCAATAGCTTAGCTATGTGGTTATTAATATACACTTCTGTTGTTTTCTTTCTGTTTCAGATAACCACACACACACACACACACACACACACACACACACACACACACACACACACACACACATCAGTATCTGTGCCCTCATCATCTCCCATCTACCTGCTACTATTTCCTCAATAAACCTTCTAAACTGCACCCTTGGAGTTGGCCTATTCCAAGGAAGACAAGCAATCTGCAGTTAGCGCATCTTAGACCTACACAAGAACCTAACTCACCTGTCAGCTTAACCGTGCAGCACTGCGCTTATGTGGTTTACTAATCATGATTTCAACATCTTCTTCTGAACATTTGAAAAGAAGGTTTAAAAACAACTCGAATGTCCTAAATCAGCTGCCACTAAAGTTAAAATAAAGAGCTGCAATGGGGAAACATTTAACACATGCAACACATGAGGCGAAGGACTGGGGACTGCTGCTGTAAGGAAGATCCTCCCAGAGCAACGCAGGTGATGCACACCGAGGATTCTTCCTCCTGCCAGGCTTTTAGGCTGAGAGTGAGAGGGAACTGACCTGATAGCACAGATGATATAATAGATACTCTGATATTTCTGCAGCAGCTGAAGAGATGACGACTATGACCTGATGCAGAGATCGATGCAAATTGCTGCAACTGCTGGATTTGATGGGAGAGTTTATGCCTAGGCAGTGCAATGTGCAGAGAGAAAGCAGTCAGCATGTTTGAAGCATCTGCAGCAATTCTGCCTCCTGAACAGAAACAAAGCAACCAGATGTTCCAGCAAAGAGAAATTTGATGATCCTACACACTTTGATCACTTGGTAACGTCTGGACTCTCCTGGCTGCAGCAGCCAGACAGCCGCCCACACCTTCTAATTCAGTTTTTACTTTTTTTAATATTGATTAAACTAAACGAACCAAGCTTTTTTTCCTGTGTAAAACTGATGTTCGTCACATCTGTATCGTAATCCATGTATTTTGGAAGAGTCTCCTTGTGATTCTTGCTTTAGTCACAGCCTCAGCTTTGAGTATGAAAAGGAAGAAAATCTGCAAATTTGTTTTATAAACATTTTTACTGTAAATTTTTACTTGAGTGATGATAAAAATACACCTTAACCCACTTCAGGAATCAGAAAAACACAAACTAACGAACCTGCTGACATACAAGCTGACGGACCGCTGACCCGCTCAATATCAGTGCTCGGAGCGCCACCTTCTGGACACTGAACAAAAATGGGAAGTTTTCTGGCATAAACTCATTTTTTCAACGTGTTCTTCCTGTACATTTGCAGATTTTAATGAATTTTCTGACGTCAATTTCAGGAGCCTAACCAGATCTGACCTCTGCTGTTCCTGTTGGATAAATAAATCACTTAAGTTGCTGGTGTCCAAACTTTTTGCGATGAAGGCCCAAATCAAACGTTTATTTTTACATTTTAAAAGATAAAAAGATAAAAATAAACTTCTTGTGACATTTTTTAAAATATTTGCTCATTACCAAACTTAAACCTGTATGGTTTTATTGAATTGTGATCTGTTAATCATTATAGAGCTGAAACATAAAAAGGCTCAGAAATAGTTTCCTAAGTTTTTGGTCGACTGATTTCTTGACCCAAGTATGAGTAAAAGTTACTGGATGTTTTTGGTTCAACTGACTGCAAAGTTAAGATGAATACTTGAACCTTGTTAATGAATGAGAAACAAGTTGTTTTGGAGCAAACCTTTCTTTATATAAATATGATTTCATTTGTAAAAATACCACTCTTAAAAAAAAACAACAAAAAAAAACCTGCATATAGGCAGATCTGTTCAGTTACTGAATTATGGTTGGTCAGGGGCCAAAGTAAATTATTTATTCTCTGAAAACATGAACAGGAGCATTTAATATGTTGGTGTCACATGTTTTGGAAATCTGAGTACAATTCCACTAAATAGGCTAAGAGATAAAAACAAACAAACAAACAAACAAACAAAAAAAAAAACACATCCTGTCCCCATCTAAAGAAATTAAAGTGACTTCTATCAATCTGGAAGGTGTTAAGGCGTTGGGACTCCAGTTAGTCACAGTGAGAACCATTATCCACAGACAGAGAAAACATGGGGGAACCTTCCCAGAAGAGGCCAGAGTAATAAAATTACTCCAAGAGCCCATCCAGGACTCATGCAGGAGGTCTCAGAAGATCATCTAGTGGAAAACCAACATAGATTTTCAGAAATAAAAGGTAATCATACCTAGAATCAAACATGGTGGCTGGAGTTTGATAACAAGCTATAATTTATGGAATCAAATGTTCTTCCTGAGGAAGAACATCTGGAGATTAGAGACTCTGAGATCTAATGGTTATGCAGCAGGACAATGATCCCAAGTCCACTGTTGTGGTGAATCCATTGTTTGTCAAACCAAACATCCTACACCAAAAACAAGTGAGCCACTGCTGCAATGTGGTGATATTTCGTACACAGGCAAAAGAAGTCCAATGTCCAAAAACTTGAAAATTATATTTCACAGTTTATCTATCTTGGCAAGCAATAAACACAGATATTATTTCCTACTCCCTGTTCTGCTCTGGTTAAAAAAAAGCCCAGAACAGTCCCTACGCTTATAGAAAATGGCCCCATAGTTCTTCCAGTCTGACTTACAAAAGCAAATAACAAAAAACAAACAAACAAAACAAGCAACAAATTAAAAAAATTTTTTAACCTACAAATAAACCTTATAAATAACCGCAAAATATAAAGTGAACAAAGAACAAATTTTAACAAAATTCGAAGTAATAAAGAATAAATAACTCCAACATCCACCAACAAGCCTACCTCCTGTTTTTGGACTTGCAAAAACCACAACACAACAGCACAACCGCCATCGTTGTGGGTTTTGCATTTTGTTGACCCTTCTGGGCCACCATAGTAAAGAAATTCCTTTATAAAAAAAAGAAATGCCTTTAAAAGTTTGGCTAAAAGGGCCCAAAGGTGAGCAAATGCATCAAACTTATTTTATTTTGATAGCCAGTGGAAGAAGTATCAGGCATCTGTATTTTATTTTGATATTTACCGGAAGTAGTATATGACGGCGGCGCTCCGAGCTTGACGCTGCCGGGATTGGAACAGTTGGAAAAGTACTGCGGTCTGCAGCTGAGCAGGAAAACTGAGAGCGAAAGTTGAAGCAGAGTTTAGTGAATGAAGATGGACTCTGCGGCGGTGGAGATAGACGGCAGCGTCATGGAGGGAGTGAGTATTCACTGTAATCAGCAGAGAAACGACGGGAAAGCCGCTGAGGTTCCTCCTCGGCGCTGATAATAACAGGCTAACGGGGAGCTAGCGGCTAGCAGCCGCCTCTCAGCGCCCCCGGCGCGGCTTCTGTCTCACCCCGCTGTCGGTTCTCCTTAGGGCGGACAGATCCTGAGAGTCTCAGCGGCGCTCAGCTGCATTACCGGCGCTGCCATAAAGATCACCAAGATCCGGGCAGGCAGGAGCACCCCGGGGCTCAGGTGGGTTAGCAGCTAACAGGCTAACGTTAGCCTATTCATTAAAGTTGCTTCAGTCAGTTTTAAATGAACAGAAACCTGTTTAATCACCTCTAATGTTGGGTTATTTGTGTCAGATTTAAGATCCAGCTCAGATCAAATCTTTAACTTTCATCTGGATGCGGCTGATTTTAAACTTTTAACAGATTTCATGTTCCAGGATCTCCAAACACAGACCAGACTTCATTCAAAAATCTCCATAAATAAGAATATTAATGAGCATCTGAGGCATCAGTGAATCAGACTGTCAGCCAATAGGAGCGTCTTTCTGTTTCATCCACAAAGCCTCCAGATTATTCCATTTTCTCTGCTGCTTTTTTTATTGCAGAAAAAAAAAAAAAAAAAATCTGCTTATCATTAAACACCCATCAGCTCTCTGGTGGCCAGAGATGTAAAAACTGGACTGATGTTGCCTTCAAGAAAAATTGCTCAATTTAAGACTTTTCAGATAATTTGAGCTACATTTCTATAGCTACGTAGTTAGAGATGAATGGACCTCAATTATATTTGTACAAAAGGCAGTTAGTGATGTTCAGCCATTTTGACTGGTTAACAATTACTCCTGGTGAAATATACTTTTTTTTTTTGGTCTCAAACTGTTTTTTTTCTGTATTTTTAATTATTTATCAAAATTGCAAAGTTTTGCAACATAAACACATTTTTTCAAATGTATTTGTTAAAAAACATCATTGATTTGTTTCTGTATGAGAGTTAAAAAAAGAGGGATTTTTAAAAAATAAAACGTAAAAATAGTTATGAACATAAAATTCAATCAGGGATGTAAAATGAAAACTTTATTACATTCATTATTACAAACTCAACATTTATTAGTATCGTCATGCTTTTGTTAAAATATATTAAATTCAATTAAAAAAGGCTTTATTAATCTCAAAGGGACATTAAATGTTGTAACTCATATTAAACTGTAACAAGACCCGTAGCAGTCTGTATTACAGCAAATCTGATCAAGCCTCTGACAGAAGACGCTGTGTTGTTGTAAAAAAAGAGGTTCATAACCCATAATTTTCTTGATTTTAAGAAGAATACTTCCTTGCACCATCATCTCCAGTGGTTCCAGTCGTCCCCAGAACAGAACCGGCCTATTTTATCTGGTTATTGAGCCTTTTTAGGTCCCTGGCTCTGATGCTGCTGCCCCAACAGATGATGGCAGAAGAGATGACGCTCTCAACAGCAGATTTATAGAATGTCTGCAGCATCTTGCTGAAAACACTGAAGACCTGAACTTCCTCCAGAAGTCCAGTCTGCTCTGTCCCTTCCTGTAGACGCTAGAAATTAAACAGCTTTTAATACTTCGAACATCACATATACCTTAATATGCTTTAATGCAAACATTGGAAACTGTCTTAGCACTACCACAGAAGCTAACATCTACAGTCTTCCTTTTTTCTGCAATTGGGGTTTCAACCAATCAGCACCAAGGGAAATAAATGGCGCTCCTGGATTGGCTGCTTTGCAAACATCAGCCAATAGCGTGTCAAGTAGGTATTTAAGCTTCCCAACTTGCAGTTTCTTTTTTATTTTTTTATTTTTATTTTTTTTTTGGATATTTAAAATATCTTTAAAAATTACTAAATAAATAGAGAATATGGCAAAAATAGAAGAAAAAAAAACGTAATGGAAAAAACTAAATAAAAACAAAAAATGAGAAAAAATAAATACTGCGTCTGGTTTCTTCTGGTGCAGAATTATGATGCATGTCTCCCAACAATGACGTAAAAGTCAGATAAAATGCAACACGACCGTTCAGACTGCAGACCAGGCCTGTCGCAATAAGCAGTTATTCAATTAATTGGATGATAAATCAAAATGAGTGCGATAATTTCCACTCTTATATTTTTTGAAGGGCAAGTTTGTTTACAGAGACATCATAATCCATTTTATTTATGGTTTGAGTTGTGTGTGGTTTTTATTTCTGTTTAATTTATTGCTTGTATTTGTCATGTTTTATTCTGGATATTTAAAATATCTCTAAAAATTATTAATTAAATACAGAAAATGGAAAAAAAATATATTAAAAAAGGTGATGAATAAAAAAAATTACTAAACATAATAAATTTAAAAGATTAATAAAATAAAGGCAACTAATAAAACAATAAGATTGTAAATAAAATGGAAAATCAAATAATAGTGATCATGTTAAGTGTTCTTTACAAAATTAAAGTTTATAGGGCTTTGAGATGGCGAACTTGCATGATTATCATTGTATTACTTGAAAATGGTCTCAAAACAACAACATTATTGTTTATCGCAATAATTTCTGGCAACATTTATTGTCCAGCAGCATTTGTTGTGGTGACAGGCCTAATTGACTGTGCTGTGGTTCAGTCATTGCCTTTTTCATACAGTTTACATGTTCCCCCTATGTGTGGAGAGCTCTTTCAGGGTACTCTGTTCATAAATGTGTGTTTTAGGTTATTTAGTCTCTAATTCCCTTGGACCTCAGTGTGTGTTCTTAGTTTTTGTCCCCCTCTTCTCACCCCAGTGACTCCTTGATACAATGCAAGGATTAAGCAGCTGTTACAGATGGATGTATGTTATATTTTACATTATTTATTGTCACATGAACGCTCTCAGTAGCACAATAAATCCTTATAACTGGATCCATCTCTGTCTTCTTTTAAACATATGAAGGTTTTTCTTGGATTTTTCACTCGTTTTCTCTCCAGAACTGCATCATTTACGGGTGATTTAAAAAAAAAAAAAAAAAAAAATAATTTTTTTATTTGTTTTCGTTTGTCTCTAAGATCTGAATTCAGGTCACAGACTCCTGGCCTAAGCCGAGTCATTCAGCAGTTGAAACCCTTCCTGTGTGTTTTCAGGCCGCAGCACCTGATGGGGCTCCAGCTGGTCTCAGATCTGTGTTCAGGGAGCCTGCAGGGGGCCAGCATCGGCTCCACCGACATCAGCCTGACTCCAGGAAAGATCCGGTCCGGGAACCACACGGCCGACACGCAGACTGCAGGGTGAGGAGCTGTCAGCAGTTGCTGCACAACCCCACCCCACCCCCAACTCGTCACTCCCACGGTTTCTATAATGTGTGTGTTTTCTGTCAGGAGTGTGTGTTTACTGCTCCAGGCAGCTCTGCCCTGCACTCTGTACGCCGACGCCGCCTCACAGCTCTGCTTAAAAGGAGGAACCAATGCAGAGATGGCCCCTCAGATCGACTACACTGTAAAGGTATGCTGGGTGCTCCCCCTGCTGGAACTACAGAGTCACTACACCTGGTTCCAGGATTGCAGATGCACCAACCAGCTGAGTGATTCGTCTTAAACATGGATCAGGAGGTCCAGTTAGTTACTTTATGAATCCGTACATTCAACAATTGATCATTTAATAATAATAATAATAATAATACATTTTATTTGAAAAAAACAAGATGAGCATAAAACAGGACATTAATCATACATGAAAAGGTGTGTTTTGAGATGTGATTTGAATGTGGGTAGATCTGTACAGTCACAGATGTGTTTGGGGAGAGAGTTCCAGCTCTGGTACTTGGTTCTGAGTGGTGGAGACAGGAGGGTGACATCCGAGGAGCGGAGGCTGCAGGAAGGAGTGTGACGGTGGAGCAGGTTGGTGAGGTAGCATGCGTTGAGGTCCCGGGAGCCAGTGGAGCTTCTGGAGAGCTGGGGCGATGTGGTCACAGGAGCCGGTGTGGGTGAGCAGCCGAGCAGCCGAGTTTTGTATGAGCTGGAGTTTATTGAGGACTCTGGATGATGAACCACAAAGAACACCGTTACAGTAGTCGAGTCTGGAGGTGATGAAGGCATGGATGAGAATTTCAGCAGCCGAGAAGGAGAGTGATGGGCGGAGACGAGCGGTATTTTTAAGGTGAAAGAAGGGTGTTCTTGTGATTTTGGTTGACGTGGTTTTTTGAAGGAGAGGTTGCTGTTGAAGATAACTCCATGGTTGCGGACGTGAGTGGAAGGAGACAAAGTGGTGTTGTCAGTGGTGAGGCTGAAGTTGTTGGTTTTGGTAAGGGATTTGGGACCGATGATGATGAAGTTGGATTTGTCACAGTTGAGTTTGAGGAAGTTTAAGTGCATCCATGATTTTATCTGTGAGGCAGCTGGTCAGGCTGGAGTGAGGTGCAGTCGTGATGGATTTGGTGGAGATGTAGAGCTGGACATCATCAGCATAGCAGTGGAAGTGAAAACCATGGCTGCGGATGACGGAACTGGGGGAGCATGTACAGGATGAAGAGCAGAGGGCCAAGCACTGAACCCTGGGGGACGCCTTGTAATAGAGCAGCAGTGGAGGAGGTGCAGCTATTGCTGCTGATGAATTGTTGCCTGTTTGTGAGATATGACTGTAACCAGGAGAGGGCGGTGCTGGTGATGTTGAGGGAGGATCCCAGGCGGGGCAGAAGAATGGTGAGGTCTAAGAGTAGAAGAACGCTGAGATGACCAGAATCTGAGGAAAGGAGGAGCTCACTGGTGACTTTGAGGAGAGCTGTTTCTGTGCTGTGACCTGAAGTCACTGGAAGTGAGGTGGGTTTTGAGCTGATTGGCAACAGTGCATTCGAGTATTTTAGACAGAAGGGGGAGGGTGGAAATGGGCTGGAAGTTGCTCATAGCGTCGGGGTTTAGTCCAGTCCATTTATCTTAAACGAGGAGCCTGATTTATGCTTCAGTAGTTTATTATTTAGCAACTTTACACAGAAAACGACTGAAAATGTTCAGATTGGGACAAAATGAGAGAACAAGCAGCTGAACAACAACCTTGAAAACACTTTGACTCTTTAAAGTAAAATAGAAAATGGTAGTAAAATAGAAAAAGAAAAATACCAGCAAAGTGGGCGGGGCCGAGAGATACTGAGAGGCATGGTGGAGTCTGAGGATGAGAGGAGGGGGTGAACGGGGCTGGGGTCAGGAAGAACTGTTGCTTTATTATAAACTTTCTCGCCATATTTAGCAACTTTTGAATAAAAAAACCCAAAAAAGTGACAAATCTAGCGGCTTTTTTCTATGTTGTTGCCGCCCTGCTGTGTTATGAGCAAGCCGAGAGCTGCGGTGAGCACTTCCTGCTTCCCGAGCCCTGCAGTCAGTCTGACTGCCGTCTGGCCTGCATTATACCGTCGCCAGTAGTCAGAGCAGAGAGACCCACTCCACTCCGGGTCCACATTGCAAATACATCATACATTTGCTGAGTTGCTATCGATCAGTGCTCATCGTGGTCAGGCTCGGCTCGCTGTTCCAACTCCGGCTGTACCGCTGGAACCAATAGGAAGATTAAACTGCTGAAGAACCGTTCGACCAAAGGAGGCCAGCTCTGAGACGGTTTTCAGCAAAATATTGCCAAATGTACACAAAAGATGCGTCTCTGCTCCATCACTACTGATTCAAAAGGCTGAATTAGCTCCTCGGGATTCCTTCAGGTTCTGCAGGAGCCTGTAAATGACCATTTCATTGAATTATTTGTATTGGACCAAGAAAACATCTGAAACCTGCAGGATACCCGAACTGAAGGCTGACGTTTTAGCTGGGATGTACGATATATCGGCATCAACATCAGTATCGGTCCGATAAGTAAGTCTGGGCTGGTATCAACAACCGATGTTCATTTCCATCTTGTTGCCGTTTGTGTTTGGAGGGGGTTGGTGATGTGACACTGATGCAGCAAAGGATTGTGGGTATTTAATTGAAGCAATGATTGAACAATGAAAACAATTCAGGTTAGCTGATTATTTTGCTATACATATAAATCTTTCTAGATTTATTTTTATTTTCTAAACATGTGCAACCTTTTGGATTTGGGTAATGCAGTCAAAAGATGTAAATCAATATCCACGCATGAACTTTATCTAGAAGAGAAACCCAAACAAAGAATAAAATGCACATCGCACCAAAGTGTTACGTAGTCCCATAGGGTTGAGATGTTGTCTGGTGTTTGCATGAGCAAAAGAAAGACTTTCCAGTGACGTAAATCATGGCGCGGCTTGTACCACCCCTGAAGCGAGTAGGATAAACAGGGAGGATCTGCTAACGGAGACGAATCTGGCCGGGGCTTCAAATCCTGAACCATATCCTGTGATCTCGCTTTCTTTTCTAAAAAAGAAATTACAAATGACAGAAAATATTTTCAAAATGTGGCTTTTATTTCAGTCATTCCTTCTGTGAGTTGTACGATGGAGTATCAGGGTCAGGTTATGTGGATTTTTGTTTAATTATCAGAATATAGTCATAATATTAACAGAATAAAGACGCAACTTTACCAGAACGTCTTAAAACTACGAGAAAAAAGTCGTTTTAATGAGAAAAAACTTTGAATAGTTATTTTTTTTGTGTTGAAGTTCTCATAAAATCACTAATTCATTCTCCTTATTACAGCTTTATTTTCATATTACCACAACTGTATTCTTGGTAGATTATTGACTTTATTTTTCATTGAAAAAAAAAAAAAAAAGTTGCTAGCCTGGCTCTAATATACTGTCATAGAGCTGGTCCGAATTCAAAGTCCAAATAAACAGAAGCTGTAAAATACGCTTGTCAAACAAGATGGCCGCCAGGGGTGCGCTGACATCACTCTGAACTACGGAAACCCAAGGAGAGCATTGGTGGAAAAAAATCCCGGTTTTCCAAAAATTAAACCTTGAAAAACCAAAAAATACAATTAATGGGTTAAATCGATTTATCGCCCAGCTCTCGTGGAAGTTTAATCCGTTTTCCATCCGTGAATGAATGACTTTTACTGGAAACGCTCAATAAACCATCTTCTAACCTCGGGCTGGACAATAAATCAGTAAAATATATCGCAACAGACAGGTGATCAGTATCAATAGAAAATACGTCTGATAGAATATTCGGTGTATAGAATATTCACTGAACTCCGATCCAAAACCGCACGGCATTCTGGGGGATGTAGGCAGAGGAAAGCCCTCTCAGGGCCCAGCTAAGCTAGCTTGGTAGCATCAGCTAACTCACCCACTCTTTGGTTACCTAGCAACAACTTGTTGAGTAACTTGCGCTGCAGCAGTTTAAGGTTTCGCCACGGCGCCTCAAAATAAACGACGGCGTGGAGTGAAGACTGGATATAGCAGGGAACCAGTTTGGGAGGATTTCAGATATTTAAAACAAAGAAACTGATCAATAATTATTAAATGCTTATATGGTGACACGTTTTTCAACGTCTCGGTTTCTCCTCCAGGTCTTCAAACCCATCGTGGAGAAGTTTGGAGTCCACTTTGACTGCGACATCAGACTGAGGTCCGTTCACCGACTCCTCCGTGTTCCTGCCGCTGTCAGCGCGGCTGGATGTGACGGTTCTGTTTGTGCTGCAGGGGCTACTACCCTAAAGGTGGCGGGGAGGTGATGGTGACGGTGAACCCGGTCAAGGAGCTGCAGCCCGTCACTATGACGGAGAGAGGAACCATCACAAAGATCCACGGCAGAGCCTTCGTAGCCGGAGTCCTGCCCTTCAAAGTAAAAGTCCCTCCATAGACTCTTGACTTCTGACGCCTTTTAGCCTCTTAAAGTCGCTTGTTTTGTCTGTTTGAGCCGAATTCATCTTCCTGTCCCCCAGCTGGCTAAAGACATGTCGGCCGCCGCCGTTCGGACCATCAGGAAGGAAATCAAAGAACTCTACATCAACATCCAGCCGGTGCAGGAGAAGGACAAGGCCTACGGGAACGGGAACGGCATCATGTAAGCCCCGCCCACCCGCTGATGTCACCGCAGCATCTGTCTGCAGCAGCTCTCTGATTGGTTGCTCTGTCTGCGTTTCAGAATCATCGCAGAGTCGTCCACAGGTTGCCTGTTCGCAGGGTCGGCTCTGGGAAAGAAAGGTGAGGATGTCGGCCGGCCAGCAGGGGGCAGCACCTCCCTCGAAACTGGTCCCACTGTGTTCAGATCAGGGATAGATTTATGGTTTTATTGGTGTTAAAAATCTCTGCAAGGAGTCGTCAGACAGCTTCATTTATCTTCACTGAAGCTGAAATCTCCCTCGATCTGATCAGCAGGCTGTTGGGGGGTAAAAGAGGAGCAAAAACAAAACAAAAAAAAGCCTGCAGCCGCCATCGTTTGGCATCAACATGGCCTCACAGGCAGGAACCTGCTGCTGAGAGCAGTTTTCTGGATCATAAAGAACGTTAATTAATTGTATATTTTTGTTTTTGAACGTTTAATTTTTGGAAAAAATCTGGATTTTTTTTTTATTTTTTCCATCAATGCTCTCCAGAGTGATGTCATCGTGTCCAGGGCGGCCATCTTGTTTGACGAGCGTGATTTACAACTTCTAACTATTTAGACTTTGAATTGAGGTTAACTCTACGACACATAGGATAAGGATTTTTTTTTTTGTTATTATTTTTATTTATTTTTTTTACAAAAATAAAGTCATATGACAATAAAGTTGAAATAATACAAAAATAAAGTCTTAATATTACTAGAATAAAGTAATATTAGAAGAATGAAGTAGTAATTTTATGAGAACTCCAACACGAAAAATAACAAAAAATTAATTATTCAAGCTGTTTTATCATTAAAGCGACTTTTTCCTCAAAATTTTGAGGCATTCTGGTAAAATCCCGTCTTTATTATAATATTATGACCATATTCCTGTAATTAAAAAAAAAAAAAAAATTAAAATAAAAGTGATAAAAATTCTCATAGCCTGGCCCTGATACTCTGTCGTTCATCTTACAGAAGGGATGATGAAAAATAAAAGCAACTTTCTGAAAATATTTTCTATTATTTTATTATTTTAAAGAATTGAGAGGAAAAAAAATCAATTAAAATCGTGTCTGGTGTGAAAAAAATCAGAGATTTTTATGTTTAAGCCATATCACTCCGCCCCACGTCGAGCTGTTGGGAAGAAAGCTTTAGGAATGTCTCCTCCTGAGGCGGCTTCACGGTTGCTATGCAACAAGAAGGTGCTGGGTTTGAATCCCGACCTCGGGTTTTTCTGCACGGAGTTTGCATGTTCTCCCCGGGTACTTCGACTTCCTCCTCCAGTCCCAAAACAAAATTAATTACCTTTAGGTAATTAATAAATTACCTTTAGGTATGAGTGTGTCTCTGTTGCCCTGTGATGGATCGGCAACCTGGGTCCCTGCTAGGGTTGGGCGATATGCAACATTTTCCCGCCAATATTCATCAGTCCAACGCACAGGAGACATTTGTATGGAGGACCGGAACAGACATAATTAAAAATAAAAGCAGAAATCAATATTTTTTGTTTTTCATTTTCCCTCTACAAGCGTTTGTTCTTGTTACATTTCCTCGTCTCCTCTTTTTACTTCACCGTCTGCATTTCTGCCTCATTATGCAAATGAGGAGGGCGGCCATCTTGGTCCAGCTCCTCTACTATTGGCTGAAATCGGATCTGACCAATCAGGTTTCAGGTCCCGCCTCCCGTAACCTCTCACCTTTCCGTTTCAGGTGTGTACGCGGATAAAGTCGGCATAGAAGCTGCTGAGATGCTGCTGAGAAACATCAGACACAACGGCTGCGTGGACGAGTTCCTGCAGGACCAGGTGAGACTGCAGCACACCTGGTGATGACGGTGATGTCATCTGTCACTAACCCTTCCTCCTTCCTCAGCTCATCATCTTCATGGCGCTGGCGAAGGGAACGTCTCGGATTCGGACCGGGCCCGTGACGCTACACACGCAGACGGCCATCCACATGGCGGAGCAGCTCACTCAGGTCAGATGCCTGAAATCGCGTCTGAGTGGAACCAGATCTGATATCTGGATCACTGGGTTCGGGCTGAAACAGTCAATTGTGATGAACTGATTATTGAAATAATCATCAACTAATTGAGTAATCGATTAATCATTAACTGGAGTATACAGACTCTAAAAAAGGCCATTTGCTGAAAGAACAACACACCCAGAGCAGGAATTAAAGCAAAACTGTACAAAATATATAAACATCTTGCATTTAAGATAAAAAATAAAAAAATTTTGTCAATAAATACGTGGCAGTTTTAGCTTCACCTGCTTCAAATTCACTAAAGAAAAGGCATATTATTGTATTTTAGGCAATAAAATGTTTATTTTCATATTTTAAAAAAGGAATTTAATTGTTTATTTGCTTCTTTTAATGTATTTCTAATGCTGTGTAAAAAAAAACCGTAAGATTCTGCAGAATGTTCCTTTTTTTTTTAAAATCCGATTCATCGTTACAATAATCGATTACTAAAACAGTCGTTAGTTTCAGCCCTAAAATATATAAACATCAGTTAGTTCTTTATCATTTTTAGCTAAAGTTTTAAGAGCCGTTGAGAACTCAACGGGTAACTCAACAGGTGCTGCCCCCTGCTGGCCGGCCGACATCCTCACCTTTCTTTCCCAGAGCCGACCCTGCGAACAGGCAACCTGTGGACGACTCTGCGATGATTCTGAAACGCAGACAGAGCAACCAATCAGAGAGCTGCTGCAGACAGATGCTGCGGTGACATCAGCGGGTGGGCGGGGCTTACATGATGCCGTTCCCGTTCCCGTAGGCCTTGTCCTTCTCCTGCACCGGCTGGATGTTGATGTAGAGTTCTTTGATTTCCTTCCTGATGGTCCGAACGGCGGCGGCCGACATGTCTTTAGCCAGCTGGGGGACAGGAAGATGAATTCGGCTCAAACAGACAAAACAAGCGACTTTAAGAGGCTAAAAGGCGTCAGAAGTCAAGAGTCTATGGAGGGACTTTTACTTTGAAGGGCAGGACTCCGGCTACGAAGGCTCTGCCGTGGATCTTTGTGATGGTTCCTCTCTCCGTCATAGTGACGGGCTGCAGCTCCTTGACCGGGTTCACCGTCACCATCACCTCCCCGCCACCTTTAGGGTAGTAGCCCCTGCAGCACAAACAGAACCGTCACATCCAGCCGCGCTGACAGCGGCAGGAACACGGAGGAGTCGGTGAACGGACCTCAGTCTGATGTCGCAGTCAAAGTGGACTCCAAACTTCTCCACGATGGGTTTGAAGACCTGGAGGAGAAACCGAGACGTTGAAAAACGTGTCACCATATAAGCGTGACTCCCGAGCCGTGGCTCCCGAGCCGCAGGTTGCAGACCGCCTGACCAAGAGAGGGACCAGTTTGGCCACGAGTCTGACCTCATTTCTCAATAATCCACCTAAAAAACAAAAATTCTGGGGCTGCACCAGTGCAGCCGGTTATTCCAGGGAAAAAAAACAAACATCTTTGTGACTTGGAAGAGCTTGTGGTTCAACAGCACATCATGGTCTAAACCAGGGCCGCCCAACTCCAGTCCGAGTCAGATAAACCGATGGATGCAGAGCAGATGAGGAGAAAATATAGCCGGGTTGAGGCCTGAACCGTCTGAAAGTCATTCCCAGTGCTGTGACACGGGGTCACCAACCTCCAAGGTGATGTGAACCATGTGGAGGGACGCTGGTGTTGAACACCCACAGTTTTGATTAAAGGGGCAGTATTATGCCTTTTCCATCCACATAGAACCACTTTATAGCACAACCAAATAAGTGCTGCCTTCAGTTGTTATAAAAACACTGTATGTGTCAAATATGACTTAAAAGAAATTTGATTTTGTAATTAAACACCTTGAAATTGGGCCTCTGTCTCTTTAAGAAACTACTTCACTGAGAAGTAACTCGTATAATGAGCTCAGCAGATGCGCAGTTCCACTAGGTGTTTGCTAATTGCTGCTGGCTCGTCTGAAGGAGCTGAGTGGGGAAGTCGCAGGGGAGGGGGGGGCTCTGTTGAAGCCTAGAAACTGCAGCTCCGAGGAGGAGCTGCGCCTCGAAGGCGTTTTGCACAGCTCCCGAGGGAGATTAAAGGATTTCTCAAACATGCATGAAAGAATCAAAGCAACACTCCAGGTGTGTTTTTGATGAGGGAAGAACTTTATAACATGATGGAAAGCTCAGAAACTCTGATCTTACATGATGCTGGCCCTTTAAGAACAGCCCTTCCAGTCTGGTCCCTCTGTGTTGCGCTGCTGATTATTATGGCGTCATGTTTGTTCCACCAACCTGAGCGCATAGATCAGATGTGATTTAAATCTCACATGATGCTGCCACCACCGTACTTCACAGTAAGGATGGCAGAAGTTGTCCCCGTTTTTCCTCCAAATCTGCCACCTTAGTCTCATCAGACCACCGGACACGTCTCCGGAAGCAAACGATAATTTCCTTCTCCTGGAGCTTCTTCATAATGAGAATCTGAATCAACTCATTTAAGCTTTTATTTTGAAACTTTAATTCTTCTGTTCCTGTTGTGTTTGCAGGCAAAGTTCACGATAACAAAGAGCGAAGACGAGCTGAGCAGCAGCAGCATCACCTACATCATCGAGTGTCAAGGATCCGGAGTGGTTAACCCCAACCTGTAGCCCCCCCCCCCCCCCCACACACACACACTGCTGGACTCGTAGCTGCTCCTGACATGGCCGACCCTCTTAGTTTCTGTTGCTCAGGGTTTTTTTTTTTTTGTTTGTTTCCTTAATAATGTAATAAAATAAATAAAATTCTTCCAAGCAAACAAGATTTTGTTCTGGTTTTTGTTTCATTTTAAAGAAATATTTTAAAGTTTTGCCATTTTTTTTTTGTTGTTGGGAAAAGTCCTAAATAGTAGATCACAGCTTTCTATCTGTACAGCTGAATTCTGGGTAATGTAGTCTGCTCCAGCTGTGGAGGATGGAAGAACAGCAACAACAAAAAAAAGTGACCTTTTCCAGGCTTCAGCTGCTGGACCTGGACCAGTACTTCCTGTGCCGCCGCGCCTTGTTTCCGTGGCGTCAGCGACGTGGTGTCGTGTTGACTCGCAGCTCTTTCACCTGCTGCAGGTGAGCTGATGTGCAGCTGGGAGTCCAGCTCAGGCCTGAATGTGTTGAAACCTGAGGATGCTGTAAGCTCACACCTCTGTCCCCCTTCGGGACCGGCCGTAACCCGATCCGGGTCGCCTGCCGCCTCCTGGGCTCATTGTCCTCGCAGTCTGCTTGCCGTCCTGCAGCATGGCGGAGACGGGGTCCTGGAGGAGACACCAGGACGAACCACGGATCCCCCAGCCCTCACCTGGACTTGGTCCTGGTTCGGGACCAGCACCAAACCGCGTCTGGATCTCACTGATTGCAGGTAAATTCATATCATGAGGCAGTTTTTTTCCCCCCTGTTGTTCCATCTGGACTCTGAACCCCAAAACCTTCAAATCAGAGCAAATTATCTCTTCTTCCAACATCAGCATCTTTTCCTCTTCAAGCTGCAGTATTTAACTTTTACAAAAATGTTTTGTCCATATTTGTTAAAACTGTCAGCATGTCGTGACAGTTTGGTCTGAGGCAGATAATCTGTGGAAAGATGGAGCTCCTCCCTGAGCTGCTGTTGCCGTCTAAATAAATGCCCCGCCCCCGACCTGAAACAGCCAATCAGAGCCAGGAGGAGGGGCTTAGCGCTGCTAAATGTGCTGATGGTGGAGAAACAACTCACCGTTCCAGGAAAACTGTTTATGCGCCGTCATCGGTGGCCATGCTAACTAGCATTAGCAGCAGGCTATGTTGAGGTGAACCAGCTGTAGCGTAGGAGAGAGGAGGGGGGGGGGTGAGCGGCGCGTACGTGAAGGTGATTGGCAGCGCTAAGCCCCTCCTCCTGGCTCTGATTGGCTCCGAAGTAATGGCGTTCTGGTCAGTATTTCAACATGGCGACGCACATAGACATTGTGTGTCTTACCTCTTACAAGCATCATTTGAAGCTTCTTGTCCATAAGCAAACACCGCTTTTAATTTTTCGGTTTCTAGTTGCCGGCGCTACTTGTAACATTGATTTTAGACACACTCTTGCATCTGTATCTTGTAAAATAAATATATTTCCCACCACATATTACTGCTGTTGATGCGAGGAGCGGCCATATTGAAACGCAACGTTGGCCATACAAGACGTAACTTGGGGTAGTCGGAGTAGTTACCAGTTTCCCGGTGAGAAATCTCACTTTGGAGGGCGTTCCAGTTGAGTTTTATGACTGGGATGTCGGAATTTCCCAGTTCCGAGGACAGCTCGAACGGAGCCTTACTACTGGGAGCACTGGGAGAAAGCAGCTTTAGTTTTTTTTTTTTGTTTTTTTTTTTTTTTTCACAGATTATCTGTCATATTATACTGTCACGATATAATCATAATTTTAACATGTTTTTAAAAAATATATTTTTCATAAAAGTTACATACCGCAGCTTTAATATACGCAGGACCTGAATTAGGCTGATTCTGAATCAAGCATGGCGGGGATGTTTTTCCAAGCGAAACAGTTCTGTCCAGTTTGACTGAACCATCTGAGTCCAGACTTGGAGAGCTGCAAAGAGAACAACAGAGGCTGCAGACTTTCAAATAACATAGCTGATATATTTCCATCATTCCAGTCAAATGACAAAAATGTTAAAAGTTATGATAGCGTCTTGCTTGAAAACTTCTTAGTCAAAGTCTTAGTTGTAAATATAAAGATAAATGAATGATGATTTTCAGACCGTGTGTACATCAAGTTTCAGATCCAATAGGGCATTTTCTTTTTTAAAGCTTCAAATACAGACGATCTCAATACATTAAAATATCATTTATATTGATAATTCACTTGAAAAAGGTCAAATTAGAGGGAAATATTTAACGTTTTTGTTCGTTGTGATGATCGTCTCTTCCAGTTTCTCACAAACTTATTGCATCAGATCAGGAAAAAGGACTAATATAACAATGTGGGCCCATTGAAAAGTATCTCCATGTACGTTACAGTATGTTCACTCAGTACTTGGTTGGGGCTCCTTTTGCATGAATTACTGCATCAATGCGGCGTGGCATGAAGGCGACCAGCCTGTGGTTCTGCTGAGGTGTTCAGGAAGCCCAGGTTGCTTCGATGGCTGCCTTCTGGTCATCTGGATTGTTGGTTCTGGTGTCTCTCATCTTCCTCCCGACCTGAACCTCATCGATTTTCTCTGGGGTTAAAGGTCAGGCTCATTTGCTGGGCAATCAAGCACAGTACCAACATGGCAATGTGGGTCAGTACCAACTCCTGCTGGAAAATTAAATCAGCATCTCCGTAAAGCAGTCTTTGCGGCACAATCCTCTACAGTATGTGGCTATTCCTGTTACTTGTGCAGGTTTTCTTTCCACTAAACGTTCCACTAATATTCTTGCATACAGCACTCTGTGAATAACCAGCTTCTTTAGCCCCTTTTGTGGCCCACCCACCTCATGGAGGGTATCAGAGGCTGTCTGGTGGACGTTTGAGTCGGGAATCTTCCCTGTGTTTGTGTAGGCCATAGCATATTCTTTGTGTTTAGAAAATATAAATTTTTATTGTTTAGATTAAATATTTACATTTTCTGAGAAGCTGAATTTTAGGTTTTTATTTGCTGTAAATGAACAGAAACAGCTTGACATATTTTTTGGTGTGTGTGCTTAAGCGATATAAATTTGTGAAATTAAATAATTTTATATGTGCCTCTATAAACTAAGTTATTTAGACAATTGGAATAATATTTCAGAATATTTGTCAGTTATTTTATGGAATGCTTTGAGTTTTTAAGGAGTATTTTATGGTAAATTTAGTCCTTAAAGGTTTATTTATTTTTTTGTAATAAGGTCCAATAGAGCAGTACCAAACATACAGTAGACATACATATGGCAAACTCAAAGTAAAATCTTCAGTTCAGAACTCAGTGAACTCAGTGTTACTTTATTATAAAGAAAGTAATATACAATAACAATGAGAACTTCTTTGGTTCAAAATCCTCTGGGTTTTCCGGGGTTCCTATTTTTCCTTCATTGAGTGTTTCCCGGTGGACCCTGAACGCGGCACAAGTTGTTCTGTTCGCTGATTGGCTGCGGAGTCCCGTAGAGCGGCTGCCGTTGTTATAGCAACGTGTCTTAAGGAGGGATTTGGTCAATCAGAATTTCAGATTCTCGGCAAGCTTTCGGAGCTTAAACATGCTAATATCTTAGCCCGGGCAGATTTATCGGGTAAAGGGGGAGAAACAAAACAACAGAAACAATGGAAATAAATCCGCAATGAGTGAGAAGAAGCTACAGAGGCTGATGGGAAACCGAGGAGTAATTTTTAAAACTTTTTAGACACTCTGTGTCCGGTTCGCTGCTAGCCCCGCAACGGCTAAAGAGCTGCTAGCAGTTTGAAAAGTTTCTCAAGCCACCCAGGAATTAGACGGACCCCTTTTTCTGGAGCTCTCGACAGCAGCTGAACGAGTGCAGAAATTAGACTTGACCCATGACGGTAGAGGGTGTGAAGCACTCCCCGGTCCTGTCTGCCCTGTTCGGGATGGCTGAGGAAGGCGAGCCGCAGGGAGCGGCAGAGTTTATCAAAGGTAACTTTCAGAAATGCCACAGGACTAGATGATAATAAACGTTAGAATAGGATACTTAAATTTAAAAAACTCAATTTATAACTGTTTAAAGCTCCCATGCAGCATGTAATTTGTTTGGACCATTTGTCGCAAAATAAACTTAAAAATAAATAAATACATTTATAAAAAGATATATAAAATGTACTTATATATAAATATATAATGTATTTATATATAAAATGTATTTATATATATATATATATATATATATATATATATATATATATATATATATTACATAACACAAATTTTATTTTATTTTTATTTTCACGTATTTTTTTATTCAGAAAAACAAATCATGTTTTTTTATAGCATGGCAGAAAAGTATAAAGTATTTATTTATAAAGTATTTATTTTTTTTGCAAGAAGTAACTCAAGTAAATGTAACTAGTTGCTACCATAGATGTTGCAGAATCCATCTAACTGGAAGATTGAATACAGTTTTTTTTTGTTTTTTTTTTTTACAACATCCATAATTTTATGATTACAACTGAACTTTTTTTCTGCTCTGAGAATCTTTAAATTAAAATTTTTAATTTTAAAGTAATTATTTACTTTTTGTTATCTTGGAGTTGTTTGTACAGACTTGGGATTTCATAATTCAAATGCATTCAAATTAAAGAGCAGTTTAATTAAAGTTCATTGTTTTGTTTTGAGCATGAATTTAACAAACACAACAATGCAAGAAGAGAACTTATTATTCTCTACCCCTTTTTAAAAAATTTCCTCAATAATTTTTATCCCAGATGAAACATAAACACAACCATCCTAAATCTCCTGTTTCACTATTGCAGTGTGAAAAGGAGTAATTATAGCAACAAATGTTTGAATCCCATGTGCTAGGAAAGTACAAGGGGCAAACCTCACTACAACCTGTCCTCAACTATATATCTCCCCAAAATGTCTATTATATTTAGTATTTAAGATTGTTATATTTTGGCCACACAATCTCCCTTTTATTTATTTTTTGTAAGAACACACTGGTTTTTTTTTTCTATTTTCCTATTAAATTATAACCTGATTTCTGTGACTATTTTTTCTTGGTAGTACCAGGAAGTAAATTGTTTGTTGCCCTGAAAATAATTATTGCTTTTTTTGAATTTGCTCAAATCAACCAGTTTCAATGTTTGTGATTCAAAAAACCCCAGCAGATTTCTTGTTTCCTGCATTATTGGTATCTTTTTTGTAATATGTATCATCGTCATAGTGTTGTTTAGTAGTTGTTACTCCAGACTACGGTATAACAAAGGAAGTATACCCAACATTCATTGATCTGTGATTAAGTAAATTTCCTAATCTGCAATAGTTTCTGCTATTTTCATTTTTTACTGGTCTTATTTAAGGTTTCCAGCAGTTTGTGATCTGTTAATATACCCAGAAATGTATTTTCACATAGCTGTTCAGTTTTTATATAATAATCATTGTGTATTTTTGTATCTCCAGGTATTTTTAGATTTCCAAACATAAATTTTGTTTTGATTCAGATTTTCTGACAGTCGTTACAGTTAAACCACTATTTTAATCGCTCCATTTTTGTTCTGTCTCCATAAACTGCTGTGAATTTGGTCCAGAAAAAAAATATATAATTGCTTCTCCTGCAAATAAGACAAATTGAAGCATTTTGGATTCCTTAAATATTTTGTTGCTTTACAAAATAATATTTATATTAATTCCATAATAATAATAATAATAATAATGGACCGAACACTGGTCCCTGTGGGACACCACAAGTAATGACTAACAAGTCTGATCTTAAGTTGAAGCCAAAAGTTTATCAAACTTACAAGCATTTAGAAAATAAAAATAATTTTGGGAGTTTTAACTGACCTAAGCCAAGAGAAGTTTGGTCTGATTTAACTTCAGATGGTGAGAAAAAGCAGCTTCTGTGTTGCCAGAAACATGTCTGGCCTGTTGGACGTGCTCTCACTGTCCTCATTGCCTTTAATGGAGCTATTATGTTTAGTGGCTGAGATGCTGAAGTTGGCAAAGAGTGGCGTAACATTGTGATCTAAGTATTGTTTGCCAGTAGAAAATGGAAGTAGGATGGGATGAAGTAACGATATGAAGAAAACTGTTTTCTGGAGCCTTGCTGTTGTGCTCATGGCCACTCCTGACCCTGATCAGCTTTGTTTTGCCAACCTGTCGGGTTGTTAGGAAGAAAACAAAAACAATTCGAAGCGAAGTGTGTGAAAAGGTTGTCCTGTTTGTAGAGTCTCAGCTGAAACGCTTGAAAGACGCATTTTCATAAAGATCCAAAGCTGCTCTGATAATCAAATGACCAAGAATGTCCCTTAAGGCTGGGCGACGCAGCTTAAAAATAAAATGTGTGATTTACACATACCAGATCCAATTTTAATCAATTTATTTTTCTCACTTTCTTTTCTGAAAAACAATTACAAGTGACAGAAAATATTTTCAAAAAGTGTGGTCCATTCTTCAAAGTAGGCTCAGTCATTTGCACAGCCGTTTCAAAGTTCTTCTGTTGATAATAATTTGATGCTGATGTGTTAAAAGATTTCGTATTTCTTTATCCGTAAGTCCGAGTCTGAGTGCGTTGGTGGCAAAAAAAAAAAAAAAAACAAGCATAACTTCACAAGATTCTCAGCATTCCTCATTTTAATCTTTTGTTATATTTTTGTGGTGGAGTTCTTATAAAAATACTGCTTCATTCTCCTAATATCACTACTTTATTCTGGGAATATTAAAACTTTGTTCTCATATTATTTTGACTTTGTTGTCGTATGACTGTGTTCTTGTAATTTTATGACTTTATTCTCAGTTAAAAAAAAAAATAAAAAATCGCAGCCCGGCCCTAATATTCCCTTCACAGAGTTGACCTGAATTCAAACTCCAAATAAATGGAAGCTGTAAATCAAGATGGCCGCCCTGGGTGCGCTGACATCACTCTGAATTATGGAAACACAAGGAGTGCGTTGGTGGGGGGAAAAAAATCCAGATTTTCCAAAAATTAAATCTTCAAAAACCAAAAATTTCGATTAGTTGATAAAATCGGTTTATCGCCCAGCGCTGCTCTTCCACTGTACGTAACTTAATGTTTACACTCCACTGCTTCTCATTCCTGTTTATCCTACATGTTGGGTTACTGTTGCAAATATAACATTCATCAGATCTGATTGACTTTAATTGTTGCTCATGTGTTCTGTGTTTTCCCTCCAGACCGTCTGTACTTCGCCACGTTACGCAGCAAACCCAAAAGCACCGCCAACACCCACTACTTCTGCACCGACGACGAGTTCGTCTACGAAAAGTAAGTTTGACTTTAAACTACATTCAATTCCCGGAAGAAATAGAGTCTCAGCAGAATCACTTTTTCTTTTTTAGACAATGATTTGTTATCCTGTGAAATTGGCTATTTGAATTTTCTTTTTTACTTTTAAATTTTGCAAAAATTTCACCTTCAGAAACTTGTCTCCTAAATATTCGTCTTTCAAAAAATTCACCTCTCTGTCGGGTGATTCATCGGGTGTTTACTCTCCTTGTCTTTCATGTCGCGCCTGTTAGACACACGGCTGAACTCATGAGGAGTTTGTAGCAGAAATAACTCCACAAAAATATAACTGATGAAACAGCGATGCGTGACATGGGGCTGCAACAAACGATTATTTTAGTGAACGATTATTCAGACGATTAATCAGATTAAAGAAATTTGGCACATTCTGCAGATTTTTCATTTAAGCCTTTTATATGCAATATTAGAAATACATTAAAAATAAAATAAACAAATTATTAAATTTTTTTAGATAACAAAATAAACATTTCATTGCCTAAAAAGCACTAACCTAGCATAACTTTAGTGAATTTGAACCAGGTGAAGCTAAAACTTTGCAACTTCAGGAGTTTTGGGTAAAACATATTCACAGACAAAGGTGGTTTTATCTTAAATACACAGTGTATACATATTTTGTGCAGTTTTGGCCTAATTACTGCTCTGTATATGTTGTTTTTTTTGTTTTCTCCTAGAAATCGGACTTCTTTTGAGTCTGTATACGCCAGTTAACGATTAATTGAGTGCTAAATTAGTTGACGATTATTTCAATAATCGATTAATCACAATTAATCGTTTCAGCCCTAGCACGATATATCAACATCTACATCGGTTGATGTAAAAATCTTAGTCATTTTTTTTTTTTAACATATTGGTCCTAGAAGTAAAACTGGGTCGGGGGTGGCACCTGGTAGAGGTGGGCGGATCGATCCAAAAATATCGATAATATCGATACCAAATCGGTATCGGATCAATACTAGCGTGATAAGATCGATACTTAAGCTTCAGATTCCCTTATGGAATTTTATTTTATTTTTGTGTTGTCGTTTCTTAACTCTACCACAAGAAATACTTTGTTTTGATTTTGTCTCAAATGATAATTTGTTGCACTTTGTTTATTTAGAAAAAAACACAAGTTTGTTTTGTTGCTCTGTTGTTTATGTGTAAGTTGTTAATATGTTATTAAAGTATTTTGTAGCCACCTATAAACTTTGTTCAAATTCTTTCTAAGATTTTAACAATAGAATTCAAAGAAAAAAACACCTAAATATCAGAAGTTTGATACATCAAACTGAAATAATAAAAATTTAAAATATGTTTTTCTGGCCTTTTTGCCCTGATTGATCATTAATGATTCATATTAGGATCAGGAAGTGACGTCACACTGTGTGAGAGAACAGTCACTGTAAAACAATACAATGCTTTGGAGGTGACATTTAAGTTTTTTTAGTATCTTTAATTAATAATTAGCATTACTAAGTGTAAACATCACATTCTGGATGCGTTCCAGTGGAGGTGGGACTTCATTAAAATTTTTATTTTAATGGAAGGGTCTTTAATTGAAAACTATGCATCAACAAAATAAGCAATATTTTCCAGTTCAAAAACCTTTTTGCTGCTAAATTATTGAATAGACAGACATATGAGCTCAACAACAAAGATATTTATTGTTTTTAATCTGTTATTCAGGTAGTTCAACCATCAGATTGGTGTTTCAGGAACCCCTGATCAGTCATGGAGCTTCTTCAGAAATGTGGACGCTGACATTAGCGTTGCGGACGTCTGTGCTGCTGCTACGTGTTTAGCATTGAGATGCGATGCTATTTTAGGCTAGCATAGCTTCTCTGAAAGGCCGACTGCTTTTAGCACAACTTCAGCATGACTAGAGTCTTTTCCAGCGTCCCATCAGATGGGCTCTAGAAGCAGAAATTAACCCCCAGTGGGCCGAGAGAAGCCGCCTCGTCCTCCAACGCTGCTGTCACTTGTGCGTCAGCTTTACGGGTGTACCAGAAACACAATACAAAGGTTCCAGCTTGGGACTTTTGTTATGTAAAAAAAAAAAAAATAATAAAAAAATAAAAATGTGATTTATTGTGTTAAAATGTATGTAATTAATCGTATTTGACGCTTTAAACGCCCCGGTCCAAATTCCTTGTGACGGCAGATTCTTGTAGCTGTGAGATTTCCATACCGCTGCTAGCGAGACAGAGGTTCAAACTTTACAACCAGTTTAAAAGTAGCAGCCTGAACTAACAGCTATAAACTGGTTTCCTGTCAAACAGCTTCTTTTTTCTGTTTTCATGCACCTCACTGTTAACATGGCAACGTCTGAGTGCCCCCCCCCCCCAAAAAAAAACAAAAAAACTTCCACAGTGGCCTGATGGCACCTGGATACGGTGTGTTCAAGTTACCAAAGAAAAGATTGGGTTTTTGAGTTCAACCAGCTGGTCAAGCTGGAAATTTCTTTAGTAGTGATTCTGCCCTCGTCACATGATCCGTCCTAAAATGATTAAATGAAATAATCTTTCACTGTTTCTATTATTTGATTCACTTTAAATTTAAAAACGTCTGTTTTCTTTTCCATGGACTAACTTCCTCCTCCTTCTGTCTCAAAAATGCTGGTAATGATCTGGTTTGTTGTTCTTAAAGTAATAAAATGTTGAGCTTCTGGTCTCCATCAGGAATATTAAGACGTCAGTTTTGTTATTTCAGTGTCAAATTTGTTTTATATGATCCTCCTGACTGGATGTTAGTTTATCTCGTCAGAAGCCAAAGTTTGAGGTTAATGAGTGGTTTCGTGTCCAGATTTATTTCTCTTCGGGAGGGTTGATGTTTAATCTCTGAGTCGGTCTCTGTTTCTCTTTTCCTGCTGCTTCGGGTCTCTTCATGTAATAAAAACATGGACGAATTCGTCTCTTTGATCCTGAGAGAATGAGTTTCGGATCTCTTCCAGCTGTCATGCGAGTGAGGAAAAGACGTTTGGAAACAAAAGAGCATTTTCAGATTTTTTTCAATAAGAAAACAAACTTTTTTTTTTTTTATTTGTCTGGCACCAGCTGACAAGCAAAAGTTTCAGCCGAGTTGGGAGTGACCTGCTGGGGATGTTTAGATCATTCTCAAATCTTCCGATACGGAGGAAGAATTTCTGGAATTTCGGGGGAGACTTTCACTCCCTGCAGCTCAGCTGTGCTTCCTGTTTCCCAGCTTGCTTCAGTCAGGGGATCTCAGAGTAATTTGACCCTGTTTTTTTATTTTTGTTTTTGTTTCTCCACAGTTTCTACGCAGACTTCGGTCCTCTGAACTTGGCCATGCTGTACCGATACTGCTGCAAGCTCAACAAGAAGCTTAAGGTGAGTTTCTCTGCCGCCGATCCTCCCTCTGCAGGAATGTGCTGAATGCAAAACGGGGAAGATGTAAACATGATGCAACCTCCCATTCAGACGGCGCAGCAGGTTCCTCCTTCAGCGCCGTTAAATGTGCTTTCTCCCTGTTTGTGTTCGTTGCCACGGCGCCCAGATTCCTGCGGCGACCGGACTGTCCGGATTCGCGTGACTTTCTCCGAGTCTGACACGAAGCTGTTTTCATCAGGAGTTAAGAGATGATTTGACTTGATGGTTCTAACTGGAGCACCCAGCTGTAGCTGTCGTGTTGCAGAGGTTCCCATTTAAACCAGTCCAACTGACTGAATTTTTCCATTTAGACCCTCCAGATGCAGAGCCTCGCAAAAGTATTCACAGCCTTTTGAACTTTTGCATGTTTTTTTTTTGTCGCCGGGTACTCGGGCTTCCTCCCACAGTCCAAAAACAAAGCTGTTAGGTTGGGATATAGGCACCAGCAGCAGTGACCCTGCACACATGACCGTAAAAAGGTATTAATCCAATAAATGATACAACAGAATAATAAACAGCACTTAGAAACGGATAAATTATCCTTTTTTGCTGCTTTTGCTCGTTTCCTCACGTGCGTTTTTGTTTTGTTTTGTGAGTCAAGTGCTGAAAAGTTTGAGAATCAGTGTTTTAGATCAAAGCATTATTTGCATGTTGGAATGGCCTAGTTAAAGTCCAGGTCTGAATCCATTCTCCAGTTGGTTTGAAAGTGAATAATTTGATGTCCAGCCTGGATCTGCTCTGCTTGTAGGCAGATCTGCAGCTACTGGGAAATCTGGTTGTAGAAAGTATTCACTCCATGGTGGCTGAACATGGATGCTTGCCACACTTTTCAGATTTTTATTTTAAAAATAAACATAAACCATCTTTTCTTTTCTTTCCATGACACTGTAACGCTGTTGGTCTATGGCCTCTAAGTTCGGTTATTTAGTCATCCGTAGTGTTGTATTGTTATGTGGTATCTAATGAGTTCTCATGCTAGTCATCAGGGGTGATGGGGTGGAACACTCTGCTGGTGTTGCTGGATGATTACTGGGTTCACTGGGCTCATCAGGGAGCCTCTAATGAGAAAACGGAGGCAGCTGAAGGTTCAACAGACGGCTGTGAGAATCTGCAGCTCGGTGTTTTCTCTGATTCAGCAGCTGCAGTTTTGGTTCTGCCTGACGCTGACCACCTTCGATTTAGTCATCGGTTCATACTTCAGTACCAAAGAGGTGTGGAAAATGCTCGACTCGGCTTCCGCTTATAGGTTTGGTGCGTTTGCTCTGGTCCCCTGGTGTCACTTTAGGGTTTCTGTGAAAACAACATGGATGAATAAAACGGTTTATGTTCTGATGTTCTGTTTCTGTGCAGTCGTTCACTCTGACCAGGAAGCGAATCGTTCACTACACCAGCTTCGACCAGAGGAAGCGGTCCAACGCTGCCGTGCTGATCGGAGGCTACGCCGTGAGTCCATTTCTTCTCTCTGATCCGTCTGTCGGCACGTCTCACCGCCTGTTGTTACATAAAACAGGAAAAACAGCTTTTATATCCCTCCAGTTTATTTATTTAAAACAAGAAAATAGTTTTAAGGTTTTTAAGAAAGCTTGAATTGTAATCTAATTTCTGTCCCTAAAAGAGGCCTAATAAACTCTAAATAGCTTTGATTTTATTAACGTAAAGATTTTATTTGCCAAAGACCATAACATATATTTTAAGATTTTTAATATTTAATCCCATGTAGAGCTGAAAAAACTAGCTGTATGCATATTTACATTAGTGTATGCTAACTGGTTAGCAGTGACTTGGCATTAATTAGTTTAGGAACGGCCAACTTTCATAAAACCATCTAAAGAAAACAATTCAAATTCAATCTATAAATAATTTATGCCAAAGGGAAATTAAATGTAACTGACACCATCAGTTGCTTGTCAGCACTGCTAATCCATCTCATTTGCTTTTGCCGCTCCTCTTCAATCTCCGTCTGGCTGTATGTTCAGAAAGCCGCGCACAGAAAACTTGTTCCTCTTGGATTTGGGGTCATAGTTCAGGTGTTATTTGAGCTTTTGAGATGCTAATCAGCTGCTCCCTGCTGGTTTTTTATTTTAAAAAAAGACACCTTGTTGCTACGGTTACACATGATGACTTAAAGTTTAAAAAGAGCAAAAACACTCCCTCCAGCTGCTCAGCCTCCAGAACCAGAGGGCATAATTGCCCAAACGGGCCAACAAAAAGAACAAATCAGAACCAACTCAACCTCTTCGGTTTATTTTACTCTCTTAATTGCCCTGAAACTCTTCGTCAGGCCTGCAGAGGCGTTTCGCCGAGAACCGGAGCGACGCAGTCGGCCCGTCAGCAGAAAGGAAGTCTCGGGACGGGAGTCGAGACTCGGCAGTTCAGTTCCTTGGAACCGTTAACCTGCCTGCTTAACGGTTCCGCTCGTCGGTTCCCGTGACGTGTCTGCGTGGTGACGCATCGTACGCGCTGCGTATTTTGATTCAGGAAATATCCAAGATGGCGTCGCGGCGGAAGCGCTCCATAGTCTGGTTGCATTTCACAAAAAAAGACGATACCAGGGCCGGTTGCAGCATGTGCGGAGCTTTAATCACAGTAAACGGATGAAACGGCTCCAACGTCCTCAAACAGCTGAACGCACAGCATGAAACTGACTGACTGGGACGAAGGTAAAGTGTTTGATACGTTGCTTAGCGACGGCGGCCATGAATCTCCCAGGTAACGGTAAACTCCTCCGGGTCCTGGTTATTGTGTTAATGTTAGCGCCACGCTGTGTGAATAATCTCCATCTCATATGAACATTTACAGTCATGTTCAGTAAATCAGAATATGAGGCTCCATGAGGCTCAGATTAAAAGCAACATTTGAAAACAACCTTTAAGTCTTGAAAGATCCTTCCTGAAAAGGCAAACATGCAGATTTGTCTGCACAAAAAACTGCTGATGTGCAAAAAGTTGCATTCATGTTAAAATGTTAATTTGACAGATTGATTCTTATTTTTTAAGCCAGCTTTAGTTTTGTTTGAATCGAATACAACATGATGCATATTTTGAATGAAAGAGTTTATTTCCTAACTCGATGAGAATCGATGAGCTGCACCTAATGATTATTTTAGTAATCGATTATTCTGCTGATTAATCAGATTAAAAAACTGGAACATTCTGCAGATTTTTGTATTTAACCTCTTAGGCTTTTCTATACAATATTAGAAATGCATTAAAAGAGGCAAATAAACAATTAAATTTATTTTTTAAATAGGAAAATAAACATTTTATAGCCTAAAATGCAATAATTTAGCTTTCTTTTAGTGAATTTGAACCAGGTGAAGCTAAAACTGCCACTTGAGGTGTTTTGGGTCGAACAGATTTACAGACAAAGGTTGTTGTTTTATTTTAAAATGCAAAATGTTTATGTATTTTGTGCAGTTGTGGCTTAATTACTGCTCTGGGTGTGTTGTTCTTTCAGCAAATAGCCTGTTTTAGTCTGTACTCCAGTTAACGATTAATCAGTTACTAAATTAGTTGACGATTGTTTCAGTAATCGATCAATCATGATTAATTCAGGCAGTGAAACGCCGATTTGTTCTGGATCAGAAGCCGAGCTCTGCAGGTGGGACGGTCTGTCCCGACCCAGACTCTCTCTCCACTCTCTCCTGCTGCGTTTCGCACGCTGAATATTTGATGTCGGCGCCGCCGCTGCAACAAAAGGTGATTGTGTTCACGGAGAGGCTTCAGGCTCCGACACAATCAGACCCAGTCAGAACCGCGACAATAACAGTCCTTCGTGTTTTAAGGGATTCGATCTCCTCAGCTTTCAGCGAGCTCACCTTCCACTCTGGTGTTCTGGTTGTTGTTGTGCTCAGACGCTAAACGTGATCATCCAAAACCTTCCTGCAGTCTCAGAAATCTAGACATGAATTCATGCAGCAGAACCAGTTTACTTCCATCATGCACCTCCTTCTCTGGGTTTGTCTTCTCCAGATGGATGAACAATGATCTTTCCTTCCTTCCTGCAGGTGATTTACCTGAAGAAGACTCCAGAGGAAGCCTACAGAGCTCTGATATCTGGTTCCAACGCCTCCTACCTGCCCTTCAGGTGAGTCCCTTCACTTCATGAACCCTGCAGCTGCACTAGCAGTAATATTAATCTGTACTGATGTCAGTCTTTCCATCGGTACTGGTTTGTTTGCTCAGACATGTTCATGATTATTAAGCTCTCATAGGGCGATAAATGGATTTAAGGTTTAATTTTTGGAAAATCTGGATATTTTTTTTTCTTCCCACCAATGCTCTCTATAGTTCAGTGTGATGTCATCGCGCCCAGGGCGGCCATCTTGTTTGACAAGCGTTTCTTACAGCTTCTGTTTGTTCTGACTTTGAATCCAGGTCAGCTCTACGACGGAGTATTGGAGCCAGGCTGACGATTTTAACAAAAATAAAGTTATGATGTTACAAGAATAAAGTCGGAATAATACGAGAATAAAGTCTTAATGTTAGAAGAATGAAGTAGTAATTTTATGAGCAACAACAACAAGTCTGTTTATTTGGACTTTGAATTCAGATCAACGCTACGACTAACTATAAGGGTCATTCTATGATTTAAAAGAATAAATAAATAAAATAAAGTCATGATGATACAAGAATATAGTCATAGTAATACGAGAATAAAGTCTTAATATTAGAAGAATAAAGTCGTAATATTAGAAGAATGAAGAAGTAATTTTATGAGAACCGCAACACGAAAAATAACAAAAAATTAATTATTCAAGCTTTTTTTTCTCGTAATTTTAAGACGTTCTGATAAAGTTGCATCTTTACTCTGCTAATATTATGACTATATTCTGGTAATATTAAGACTTTATTCTCGTAGCACTATGACTATATTGTATCATCATGACTTTATTTTATTTATTTATTTTTTTTAATGGGAGCCTGACCCTTATAGCCCAGTGAACCCAGTAATCATCCAGCAACTATATTCTGGTAATTAAACAAAAATTCTCGTATCCTGGCCCTGACGCTCTGTTATACAACTCACAGAAGGGATGACTGAAATAAAAGCCACTTTTTGAACATATTTTCTGTCACTTGTAATTTCTTTTTTCGATTAAAATTGGAAATAGGATCTGTTATTTAAAAAAAAAAAATCTGAGCTTTTGTTTTTAAGCCATGTCGCCCAGACCTGGACTTGCGTCATATCTCCACTCCTGCTGTGAAGATCTGAAGGTAAAATTACAGGCAGAAAGGAAGTATTGCTTCTTTAAGAGCTGCACAGTCGCCTGAATCACCATCGAGTCTCACAACAGACGGTTTACGTTCAAACTGCAGGTGGGGTGTTAATTTTCAGGTGTTATGCATGCAGTTCTATGTCTGTGCAGTTTTTACTGCCCTTGATGCCAAAACCTGATGGATGTTTTATTAGCTGAGGTGCTACAGGATGTAATGAAGGGCAATCATCGTACCATTTATCGTCGTCAGAAGTAGGCCTGTCATGATAACCAATTTTGCTGGAAGATAAATTGTCCCAGAAGTTGTTGCGATAAATGATAATATTGTTGTTTTGAGACCATTTTCAAGTTGGATGTTGTTTTTGACAGATTAGGCGAACTAAAACATTTCATCCTCCAGGCTTTTAATGACCGTCAGACATTCAGAGGGAAATATTTTGTCGCTCTGCTTCACTCCTCGAGTTTCTCTGACGGTGATCGCTGATCGGCCAGAAAAACGCAATCGGTGCGTCCCTAGTTATAAGCGAAATAATCTGCCAGTGGAACGAGATATTTTAACTATTAATATGGGAAAAACGCCTTGTTCCACTGGCAGGTTATTTCACTTATAACTAGAACTTTTTCATCAATATTAAGGAATTATTGACCTAAAACCAGCTCCTACATCTGCTGAAAAGTTACTTGTAAGTTAGTTTTGTCTTTTTTCAAGTGTATTTAAGATATTTCCAGTGGAAACTGGTGTTTTTCCAGTGCAAGAAGAAAACCTAGAGGACAGCCAACTGGTCAAACATCTCCTAGCTGTTGTGGAGATGAAACAGGAAGTGATGCTCATGGAAAGCAAACGGGCCAACCTGCAGGGCTGCAGTTTTCAGCCAAGCTTTCTCTAAACGTGCAGACGTCACGTCGTCCTTCTCCCCGCAGCTCCGCTGAACAGAACCAGTGGCTGTGGATCCGATCTGGACCGGAGTTCAGCGTAAACACGCGAGCTTTAATGAGCGACGCTGAGCTGGCAGCAGCTCAGAGAAATACTCGGAGGAAACATTTTCCCCCAGATTCCCTTTCGGCTCTTCTCCTTTCAAGCCGCAGCTCAGACCGGGGTGACGTCAACCGTCCGACTCTCTCCACCGGACGGAAACTTGTGATGACAGCTGGCGGAGGAAGCTCAGCCCAGTGGTTTCTCTCCTGTCTGGATTTGTGATTAAAACTCTTCTGCTGCTGCTGATTTCCTCTGCCTGGACTCCTTCAGAACATGAGACGTTTGGGGCTTTCTGGAAGCTGCAGAAGTAAAGTTGGGGTCAAGCTTCTGTCTGGTCATCGCTGACCCAAACAGAGGAGCCGAGCACGTCTGAAGTGTGTGTGTGTGTGTGTGTGTGTGAGTGAGATAAAGGGCTTTTTGTTGCCATCAACACACTGAGCGGTTATATAACAGCAGAGCGCTGCTGAAAGGAGGAGGACTTTGTTCTTCTGTCGGCCTCATGAGGAGCTCTGAGCTCTTTGTAGACCGCTGATGGATTAAACATGATGTGGACAGGCCACGCCCACCCAGCGAGGCCTTCACTGACCGCTGGTAAAAACGATCACTGGGCTTCATGCGAGACGATATGGCTTAAAAATAAAATCTGATCTCTCTCCCCCCATACCAGAGCCGATTTTAAGCAATTTTCTTTGTTTTTTTTTTTTTTTTTTTTTTTTTTTTTTTTTTTTTTTTTTTTTTTTTTTTTTTTTTTTTTTTTTAAATAAAAAGATAAATTCAAATGGTGGAGAATATTTTCCAAAAGTGGCTTTTATTTTAATCATCCCTTCTGTGAGTTCTGCGACGGAGTATCGGCGCCAGGTAGGCCTGTCAAAATAAGCAGTGAATCAATTAATCGCATGATAAATTAAAATGAGCTCGATAATTTCCTTTCTGATGATTTATATTTTAATAATTTTTGTTTACAGCACTGTATAATCCATCTTATTTATGTTTTCGATTGTGTGTGGTTTTTATTTACGTTTTTTATTTATCGTTTTTGGTTGTGTTTTGTTTTGGATCTTTAGAATATCTTTTAAAAAAATTACAAAATTAATAAGAGTCTGGAAATAAATTCAAAAAAATTACATAATGAAAAAAAATGACCGTAATTTAAAAAAAAATACAAAAAACAAGAAAAATAAATTGGAAATTAAATTGAAAATTTAAATAATAGTGATAGTGTTAAATGTTTATTAGAAAGTTAAGGTTTATTGGTCCTTCAGAGAACAAACCTGCATTATTATGCCATTATCAATATATTACTTATGAGTATCAGGTCCAGGTTACGAGAACTTGTTTAATTACAAGAATATAGTCATAATATTAACAGAATTAAGACACAATTTTACCAGAAGAATGTCTTAAAATTATGAAAAAGTCATTTTAATGAGGAAAAAAGCTTTGATGATGATTTTTTTTATAAACAGCCCCAGTTTTTGGCATCAATGCAACGTTTCTATTGATGCAAAGCAGCAGAATGATCTGCAGAAACAGCTATTATCAGTTTTTATACTCATAGCTCCTATAAACTGGATTATTATTATTATTATTACTATTGCAATTACTGATTATGTCTGATGATTAATAAATTAATCAGATAAAGAAGTTGTAACATTCTGCAGATTTTTCATTGAACCACTTAAGCTTATTTTATACAATATTAGAAATACATAAAAAATGCGAATAAACAAATTAATTTTTTAAAATGAGAAATTGAACACTTTCTTGACTAAATGCAATAATACAGCATTCCTTTAGTGCCACTTGAGGAGTTCTGGGTAGAACAGATCTGCAGAAAAGGTTGTTTTTTTATGTTAAATGCTAAATGTATATATATTTTGTTTTGGCTTAATTACTGCGCTGTGTGGTGGTGTTTTTTTTTAGCAAATGGCCTTTTTTTTGAGTCAGTTAACGATTAATCGATTACTAAATTAGTTGACAATTATTTCAATAATTGATTCATCACAATTAATCGTTTCAGCTTTAATTATTATGACCTCATTTCTTTGATTTTGCATGAAGCTTCCAACGCAGGTTGTTCCCTCAGCTCCGCAGGAAGTCTGAGTTAAATGTTGCAAAGTCGACATCAGGAGGTTTGACAGGAGCTGTCGGATTCAGACTTTCCTTCCCTGGACCAGCCCGGCGAGTCGCAGCCGTTAACGATGTTTGCGCTCTGTTTCCTGTCTCTGCAGGGACGCCTCCTTTGGGAATTGCACCTACAACCTCACAGTGCTGGACTGTCTGCAGGGAATCAGGAAGGTGAGATCATCAGCTGCTGGAAATGTTCTGCAGCTGACGTGTTGAGAAGAAGTTAATTAGAACGTTTTCTCGTCAGATCATCCAGAACTTGTTTGCAGTCGATTAATCGATTACTAAATTAGTTCACGATTATTTTGATAATCGATTCATCACGATTAATCGTTTCAGCCCTAGTAATAGTCCCATCCTGAAAGAAAGCCCGTTGTGCAGTCAGTGAAATGATCGCCTCCATAACTCCTCATTGATTTTGATGAATGACTATGAAGTTAATGCTTTGCAAAAATAGTGAATATTTGTTCCCTACATGCAGTTTAAACATTAAAAATTCACTATTTCACTATCAGATTCTGTCCATGGAAATAATGTTGAAATACCAGATTTTAACCAGTTTGCTTTGGAAGGAGACCGACTGAACGTGTTTGTGTTTTGTTTTGTTTTTTTGCTGCAGTTTCCTCCGTCTGCACTGAGCATGCTCAGACATCAACGTAACACTAATCAAGGTTCAACGTTTCGATCATGCTGCCGTGTTTTCCCCGTTTTAACAGCTGGTCTCTCTGTTTCAGAGTCATTTTACTGGGGCTGCAACGATTACTCAGATTAATCGATTATTAATGTAATCTTCAACTAATTTAGTGATCGATTAATCGTTAACTGGAGTATACAGACTCAAAAAAAAAGGTAATAAGGTAAATGGTAATTAAGCAAAAACTGTACAAAATATATAAACATTTTGCATTTAATATTAAAAAAAAAAAAACTTTTATCAGTGGCAGTTTTAGCTTCATCTGGTTCAAATTCATTAAAGGAAAGGTATATTATTGCATTTTAGGCAATAAAATGTTTATTTTCTTATTTAAAAAAAAAGGAATTTAATTGTATATTTACCTCTACTGATGCATTTCTAACATTGTTTTAAAAAGCCTAAGAGGTTGAATTAAAAACCTGCAGAATGTTTCAATTCTTTTAATCCAGTTAATCATCAGAATAATCGATAGAATAGTCGATTCGTTGGTTGCAGCCGTAAATTTTACATTTTTCTGCTGATTATTCTGTTGATTTCACTCTCAGCCAGCTGTGATGAGAGTCTGGCTGAAGGTTTTATTCGCGGTTTCCTTAACTTTGCGCCGAGCTGCAGAGGCGGGAAGGACGGAGAACAGCTCGAGCACGTTTTAAGCCGCTTTATGGCCTCTCCGACTGGAAACCGGAAAAAAGTCTGAGCGTTTGTGACTCCAGAGGAAGCAGGAAGCAGGAGGCCAACTGGAAATCTCTCGGCAGCAGATTACTGTTGCATAACGGCTCAGCGCGTTGAGCCGGACGAGGAGCCGCTGAACCGCCTGAGAGCGACGACAGCCAATCAGAGGGCGGCAGCTCTGGGTGTCTGTCTGGGCGCTGATCTGTCAGAAGTGTGACCGAGCCGTGGCCGAGCGTGATCACACGGAGCTGAGAGTCCCAGGAGTTTATCTGGGAGTACTGGGATCTGGTTCTGAAGGGGTGTCTGGTTGACACCACTGTAGAACAACAACATGGTTGTAATTATGACCATTTCAAATTGAATGTTTTTTAAAAAAAACATTTATTCTCTGTATTCACACTGAAGTTACAACTCAGCTGTAGTAATCTAATGGCCCAGTTTGCAGCCTGGCTGAGAGCATTTAATGCTTCTGGGTTTCTTGAAAAAGAGCGCTAATGCCCTGCTGTATGGGAACATGCAACTTTCTGTCCTTCACTCCCCTCCTCCCCTACTTCAGCCCGTGTTCCTGTCTCACGGTCCAGATCACTGTCTTTCCTGTATTCCTCAGAGCTCGAGGGAACTGCGTCACAATAAAGAACGTTGAGCATCTCCATCTAACGTTACCTCAACGTCTTCCTCGGGTGCCTTCCTCTACTTCTGAAAACATTTTAATTAACCCATCTGAAAATGCAACCAGAAATGATTCTCACCGGAAAAATTACCCGACATTAAGCTATGTGGTGCTGTTTATCTGGAACATCACGCATGAAGGCCAAACTATGTTACTTAACATAGCGTTCAGGCGCAACGTACATTGACATCGATTCAGATCTGTATTTATCATGCAACTCAAAAAAACCCCTGTTTTTATTTTGTCTTTCAGGCTTTCCAGCACGGCTTCTTCAACTTCGAGACATTTGACGTGGACCAGTATGAACACTACGAGGTAAAACCGGCACCAGTAAGGTGACATACCCCAGTACCAGCCAGTCGCAGGTTTAGTGGTTCAGCTAGAAGGAAAACCTGCTGCAGGATCTGGGTCAACTCGGCCTGTTTGTTTTTATTAAGTTGGCCAAAAAGACAGGTGAAAGTACAGTTTTCAGGGTTTCCTTTCTGCAGCAGGATGCTGAGAAATGTAGACTGTGGCGCCCTCTTCTGGAGGACTGGGGGACTTCCAAGTTAGCAGGTCTAAATTAAAGGAAACCAAAGTTAAAATAATGAGAGTTAAAGGCTTAAATTTTAATTTCACTGCCTGAACTCATCCACATCTAAACTCTCTCTGCATGTCTTCCTGTCTCCAGCGTGTGGAGAACGGAGACCTGAACTGGATCGTGCCGGGAAAGTTTCTGGCCTTCAGCGGACCTCATCCTAAATCCAGGATAGAAAACGGTGCGGGAACAACTTTTAGACTGTTTTTCATTTCATATTCCATGAAAAATACTCGAAAGTGTTGTATTCCAGTTAGTGTTATTGCTTTATGTGCAGCAATGTTTCACTGACAGGCTACAAACTTCCTTTTGTTATGCAGGCTGTTTATTACTCTGCAAAAGCTTCAGTTAAAAGAAAGCTGTTTTATTTATGTTCACCTTTTTTCAAATTTAGTACCTTTTTTTTCTCATGAAGACCACACCTTATCAGTTTAAACCAAGGGTGTTCAAAGTGAGGCCCGGGGGCCATTTGCGGCCCCTGGACTGATTTTGTGCGGCCCTCCCAACCACAAAAATTAAATGGATTAGGACAAAACTACGACTTTTTAAAATAAATATCTACTTACAAAAATGTTATATACCACTCAGAGTGATCATCTGGTTTCCCTCTGTTGCCATGGTAACTAGGACCACATCGACTCATTGACTTGTACTATAAAGTCCACCTTGCTGCACCCAGATCTGCTTTTAACTGCTGTATTAAAACTTGCCTGAATACAGAAAGTGTTTTCAAATGAAGACTGACCTACATCCTGTTTTTATTGCTGAGAAAAGACGAAATACGTTCTCAGTTTTCTTCACCGGAGCCCAAAATAATAAGCAAACTGGATGTTTTTCTGTTAACAAGGAAAAAAAACGGCTAAAGTTCTGCTCCTACAAAAAGAAAAAAAAAAGATCTGATTACTTTATTTGTTCCATTAAAATAGTTCATGCTTAGTTTATTGTTGAGCAGGTAAAAAAACAAAATCGCAACATTTTTGATGATTTCAGTTTTTAAAAAGTTAAATTGTTTTTGGCCTGCGAGAACTTTTGAGCTGACGATTTTTGGCCCACATGACAAAAAGTTTTGGCACTCCTGGTTTAAACTGTATAAACTCGGGCTGGGCGATGAATCGATTTTATCGATTTTAATTGAATTTTTAGGTGTTGAAGGTTTTTTTTTTTTTTTTTGGTTGGGGGGGGAATCAGTATTTTTTTATTTTATTTTATTTTTTTTTTTTCCACCAATGCTCTCCTTGGGTTTCCATAGTCCAGAGAGACGTCAGCACGTCCAGGGCGGCCATCTTGTTTTACAAGCGTGTTTTACCGCTTCTGTTTATTTGGGCTTTGACTTCAGGTCAACTCTACGACAGAGCATCAGGGCCAGGCTACGATTTTTGAATTATTATTATTTTTTTTAAATTATGAGAATAAAGTCATAATGTTGCAAAAATAGTCAAAATATTACCAGAATAAAGTGGTAATTTTATGAAAACTCCAACACGAAATATAACAAAGAATTAAAATAAGGAATGTTGATCAAACTTTGGTGCAAGTTTTAGTGATAATACTGAATAGAAATACTTCATCTTTTAATATGGCATCAAGTTATTATCAGTAGTAGGACTTTGAAATGATCGTGCAAACAACTGTCTGTTTCAAAGAAAGAACCACACCAACTAACCCTAAACTTTTTTCTTAATAAAGTAACTTTTTTCTTAAGATGTTTTTTTCTGGCAAAGTTGTCCTTTTTTAATATTATGACTATATTCTTGTAGTTAAACAAAAAATCTTGAAGTCTGGCCCTGATACTCTGTCGTACAACTCACAGAAGGGATGACTGAAATAAAAGCCACTTTATGAAAATATTTTCTGTCATTTCCTTTTTTTGAGAAGAAAGCAAGCAACAAAAAAATTTATAATAAAATCAATTAAAATCGGATCTGGTATGAAAAAAAAATCAGATTTTATTTCTAAGGCATATTGCCCAGCCCTAGAATAAACTTAACCTGAGTCAATGAAGGGTGGGAATAGAAACTCTGCTGTGCATTTAGGTGAAGCTCACTCTTGTGTTGCACAAACAGATACCTCAGCTCTGATGTTTGAAACATAAACAGCAGTTGTAGGTCAGATGCCAAAGATTCCAGAGATGCTGAATGTGAGAAAAGTAAATTTTCCACACATGCACTTCTCACCTGGAGTTTTCCAGATGATTTCAGAAAGTCTGAATGAGAGAAGATGTTCTAGAAAACTGCTCTGCCCCCTGCAGGGTACCCTCTGCACGCGCCCGAGGCTTACTTCCCCTACTTCAGGAAGCACGACGTGACCACCATCATCCGCCTGAACAAGAAGATCTACGACGGCAAGCGCTTCACCAACGCCGGCTTCGACCACTACGACCTCTTCTTCATAGACGGAAGCACGCCCAACGACATCATCATACGCCGCTTCCTGCACGTCTGTGAGAACGCGCAAGGAGCCGTGGCCGTCCACTGCAAAGGTGGGGTCCTTTCTCTCTCTGTCTGACCTCACGGGAGTTGTAGTTCCCGGAGTAGCCAGCAGAGGGGGGTATTCTCCTAGTAAAGGCTTTTAGGATGAGGACGGACATGAAAAATGTTTTCTACCAGGGTAAAACATCGGTATCAGTTGCAATCTGTGTCTGTTTTCTTCTTTCCTCTCCTTCCCGTCGGCCCTTCCGACGCCCTCTGGCCTTTAGCGTTCAGGGCGACGTCACTTGGAAAGTCACTGCATGTAAAATGCAATCAGGCCAACAGTTATTGCAGTCTAAACTGGGGCTGCAACTGACGATTATTTTAGTAATCGATTAATCTATTGATTATTCTGATGATTAATCACGTAATCGGATAAAAAAAACTGGCAGATTCTGTGGATTTTTCATACAACCACTGCAATTTTTTTATACAATTTTAGAAATACATTAAAATATGAAAATAAACAAATAATAAAAATAAAAAAAATTAATATTTTATTGGATGCATCCGCAGCAGGAAAATCCTTCTGACATCAACATGTGAAAAGCTCAGCTTTTTCTGCTTGACTGAACATCAATACAGTGTTCTATGTTGGTTTTTTTTTTTTGGATTAACATCTTAATAATTGGATGAAAACGGTGCTTAACAGGAGATTTTATTTTGATATTTTTACAGAATTTGAACCAGGGTGAAGCTAAAACCGCCACAGCTTTGGCTTAATTCCTGCTCTGAATATGTTGTTCTTTCAGCATAAGGGCCATTTTCCAATTAATGATGAATCGATTACTATATTGACAATTATATCAACAATCGATTCGCGATTAATCCGATTAATTGTTGCAGCCCTAGTCTAAATATCCCATTGCGATATGAGCGTTTCTTTCAACAGTGTCCGTCAGCCGGCAGATTCTGAAATGTTTGGTGTTGGGCTGAGTTGCTCTGATGTCGGTGAGATTTATCTGAGCATCAGGGCATTTCCAGCAGGGATGAACGGAGGGCAGGTCTGACATGGGTTGCTCTTCCGTCCCGAATGCTTGGTTTCTTTTAGCTAGCGCTTCACACCGAGACTCTAAAGTCTGTGTTTATGTGTTGCTGCTTATCATCTCATCCTCATCGTTATTGGGCGATACTGTGACAGGGCTACTCTTTCCTCAAGTAATAAATATACTTTGTATTTAAACTGACTTCCTTCAGACTCCTCAGCAACCAGCACATATGCGCAATTTGGAGGCGTGTGCACATCTTCCCAGCTGGAGCAATTAGAACGTAGATGTCACTGGTCCTGCCCTCTAGTCAGCTCAGTGTTCGGGTCGTTGTTACGTGACGATCTAAACGTGTCTCTTGCAATACCATTGATGCTGCAAAACCGTTTGGGGAGATGAGTCAGGGCTGCAGAGTAAGTGTTGGAAAGGTGAAATCTGATTGCACCTCCTCAGCAGAGAAGCTTGACTACGGGTGTTAATGACATCATTAGTGACCTTATTGGCCCCATTAGTGACATTATCAACCCTATTAGTGACCATATCGGTCCCGTTAGTGACCATATTGGTTATTAGTGACCATAATCTCACCATCAGTGACCATGTCGGCCCCATTAGTGACCTTATCGGCTCCATTAGTAGCCTTACTGGCCCCATTAGTGACCTTAATCTCACCATTAGTGACCTGGTTGGCCACTAATGGTTAGTGACCATATCGGTCCCGTTAGTGACCTTAGCTACTGGATTCGTGACGTTAACAGCCCTAGTAGGAGTGTTCTTCTGACTGTTGCCTCCAACTGTGTTCAGAACTGAAGAAGCCTCGAGGATGAGAGGTGGAACGTTTTACAGAAACAGCAGAAGAAGTTCGGTTGTCTTCTACTGAAGGATTGTCGCGTCCCCAGAGAAACCGAAACGTTTCAGAATGCCGAAGGCGACGTGGCTTACAGCTCGTGTCCAACTCTGGTCCAGTGGTGGGGAACTGGTTTTATCCCCACTGAAACGTAATCAAGACCATAAAGGAATGGCATGCTCCCACTTCGCGTTCCCTGCTGACTGATGGACGTTTCTGCCCCCTTTTAAATGCTGAGCTCCAGTGTCCAGTTTTGAAAAGTCAGCGTTACTAAACATGGCTTCCTGGCACACGGCAGCTCCCGCTCTTCCTCCTTCAACAACAACTTGTCATCACCAGTTTCAAACCTTTGAATATCTGAGCTGTCAGAAATCAGCGTCCACCGTTCAAAACAAGTCCAAGTGTCCTTGATTCAGGCAGTCCAGGTTGCGCGCATCCTGTTATTTTCACCAAATGAATGATGCTGGACCCCTGGGACAAACATGTTCGCCGCCACGTTCTCCGGAGCAAGGCGTCCTTTGGAAAAGTGTTTGCACCCCCCACTGTCCTTCAGGAACCTGCTAGAAAGGATTGATTCTCCATGCCCGGGTATGGCTGATCATTTCTCATCGGTTCTGGATCGATCTGGGCATGGTGTGATGTGTTTTGAGATCTTTTAGCCTACTTCATGTTGTCAGACAGGTTCTGTTTAGCTGATTTTGGCACAGAAAGTGAATTAAACCCAAACAAATGTGGGTGATCACGGTTCATTTGTTATTTAAAAACAGAAGCAGCAGGTCCAGGATGGTTTGAAAAGCTTAATGAATCGACTCAGGTTCTGTTTGATTATTGAATCGGGTTTGTTCTGAAAGCAGTCCCAGCACTGTTGGGCTTCACTGATGCCTCAGATTCTGCAGCAGGCCCGGTTCAGGCAGCAGCAGACTCCAGATCTGCAGCTCAGCAGTGACGGAGACGTGTTTGTTGTTCAGGGCGATAATTTGCAGATCTGTTCGGTGGTTCCGATCCAAACGGCTCAGCTTTATTCAGTCCTGCCTCACTGCTGAATGACTGTTGTCTCCGTCTCTCTCCACCAGCTGGTCTGGGCAGAACGGGCACTCTGATTGGCTGTTACCTGATGAAACACTACCGCTTCACCGCCGCCGAGGCCATCGCCTGGATCCGGATCTGCAGGCCGGGTTCTGTGATCGGCCCGCAGCAGAACTTCCTGGAAGAGTGAGTCCCCGCTTGTTTGTTTCTTTGCATCTCAGGGTTTGTTTTCAGCTTCCAGTGGAAACAAATGCAACAAAGCATAAAACATGCGCAGATTTAACATTGTTATGGCTCATCTTTAGATCCATTCCTGGAAATTCTGCCTTTTCCAACAAGTCGGACCCGAAACAATGAAGAATCGCAGCCAAGTGAAAAGTACTTGTAACGCAGAAACCACCAGAAGGAAAACACTGGGAACCAGATCTCATTCCTGCTGTGTTTAGCTTCTGTTCTGCTATCGCTGTTCCGGTGTCAGCGCCAGCCCTCTGCATGTTTAACCTGGCTGCAGCAAAGTGAAAGTTTAGCAGAAGGGGGGCTGGTTCTGGACAATCTGACGTGACCTGCTGTGAAAGCAATTTCCACAGTGAGCTCAGCTGGAGTTTAATAACATGGAAAGATTTAGGAATGACATGTTGCTGATTTTACAAAGAAAACTCTGAATTATGAGCTGTTAGTGGATCTTTAAATCATAATCATCAAAATCATCAATTGAGTATACAGCAAATCATCAAAAATATTAAAATCGTCAATCAAGTATACAACAAATCACCAAAAATATCAATTAAGTGTACAGCAAATCATCAAAAACATAAAAAAATATATGATTAAACGCAGTTACTGTGTGCAGTTTCAAGATACAAATCTTGATGTGACTGGTGTCCCAAAGAAGCGTATTACAAATGGGCACGTTTTTCAAGAATATTTGTGTTTGTGGAGCTATGATTTCTGTGCCGTGCAGTCATAGCCATGCAGTTGCGTATAAAAGACGTAATAAATAGTTCTTATCGTTTATCACAACAGTACCACAAAATATCATGATAAAACGTCGAGTCCATATCGCCCACCCCTAGGAAGTAGGTCGGTCATGCTAGCTTGACTAGCTTGAGTTCTTCTTCTCCTATTTTTCAGCAGCGATTAACATTTTGCATTTAAGATTTTTTTTAAAAACCCTTTTTTGTCTGTAAATACAGTCTACCCAGAACTCCTCAAGTGACAGTTTTAGCTTCTCCTGGTTCACGTTCTGGAAACATATCCATCAAGCACCTTCTGCTATACAGTTATTAATTAACAAATAATGAGCAGATCAGCCCTACTCTGTGTTGCTGCTCAGTCCAGCAGAAAGAGCTGAGTTGTTCAAAGTATTTTTAGCTGCAGATGCTTCTTTTGCTGCAAATGATCAAGCGCTCACTAAAGGAATGCTGTTGTTGCATTTTAGGCAATAAAATGTTTATTTCCTTGTTTTAAAAAGGAATTGAATTATTTGCTCATTTGCAGTTTTTATTTCTAATATTGTGGTTTCATGAAATATTTGCAGTCTTTTTTTTTTTATCCAATTACTCGACTAGTTGTCACAAAAATTGATAGAATAATCGATTGCTAAAATAATTGTTAGTATATGTGTGTAGAGATATGCATCTTGGGAAGCAGAGATGCTGAGACGCAGTGCTATTTCACACGCTACTCGCTGGCGTTTTCAAAACAGCCAATCCAGGAGCAGCGTTCATTTCGCTTGGTGCTGATTGGCTGAACCCCCAAGAGCAGCCACGAGGAAGACTGTAAACGTTAGCTGCTCTGGTGGCGCTAAAACCGTTTCCACGGTACGTATTAATGCATATCAAGCACTCCCTTCCGTTTTCAGCGATTCCGAAAGTAACGTAAAATCAATAGATCCTCTCTTTTTTACCCACCAGTGCATAATTGTGAGTTTATTCCGAATTATACGACATTCCAGATTTTTTTTAATATCCCCAAACCTGCAGTCCTGTCTGTGCCTTTTAAAGAACTGGTTCTGGATGGATCCTGTGCCCGGTCCAGATCCAGATCAGAGTCTAGAATTGTGTCTGTCAAAATACAAGATGTCACAGAGCCCCCTAGTGGACATGGAGGAATTTTTTTCTTTTGCGTTAACTCACAATGAGTTGGCAAATACACCCTGGTCTATTTTGTATACAGTCACAGTGACAACAAATGTCAGTTTAAAATTACACATGAACGCCGTTAAAGATCCTCAGTGAAAACGTGTTTATACATCCTTAACTCTATGCTGCAGGAAACTGGCTGGAAATCGATCGATTAACTGTTCCTGTTTGTTTGTGTCACATCTTTCAGTGGAGATGGGACTGTACATGAAAACGGCCCTTTATTAAATATTCAGAACACGAGAAAGACTACTACCCAGTGAAAATAACTCAAAAACAGTCCTAATTGTTTGGATGTATTTTTTTCTTTCTTACGGAAAGTTTCTGTTGATGCCTTAAAGGGATGGAAAACTCATGTTTGACCTGTTTTGCTTTTGCATTTTGCACACAAGTTTGTGGTGCATTTGTATCCTAAACAAAAAGATATAAATCTTCAGATATCTCACAAACGAGATATTAACATGCATGTAAAAGCCTCACAAAAACCTTATATTGTAGCAGAAAGACTTTCAGTATTCAAGCTGCTGCATGAACTGACTCCTACATTATTGCAAGAGAATTCAAAAGAAAATTTCCCTCCATGTCCACTAGAGGACGTTGAAAACCAGAGCAAAAACTGATGAAAAGGGAAGATGAACTCCTCTTCCTCTAAAAGCACCTTAATAACAACAAGGTTTATCATCCTGGGCTCACGAGACGCAGCTTTTCTCACCTTTAAGGTATTGAAACTGAAAGTAAATGAGCAGAGGTGAGTCTTCGCTCATGATCAGGAAAAACACACACAGTGTGAGCTGAGCACTTATCTCGGTTTCCCATGTGCATCAGTTTTTTCCCCCTGATCCTGATTCCAGCTTCCGGTGTCGCTAACATAATAGTCTCCATCAGGCTCCGTTAGCACGCATCAGAACTTGTCCGGTTTGTGTTCCTGAACATAAATTCCTCCAGATATGAAAACCCTGAACAGAGGCAGGAAATCCTGAAGGAGACTAGTTTGTGTTTCATTTCCACTCAGATATTTGCAGGCATAACAGCAACAAAGGAAGAACTCCTTACTGTTCAGATCAGAACTGTCAGCGTGCTCATAAAGCCGAGTAGTCAGATGATTTTAAATGTTGTTTCCAGGTGTGCAACAGGAAAAGCTGCAGCAGCAGATGCCAGTCTGCACGCTGGGGCGTGGGGGTGCCCAAACTTTTCAGCCTGTCACCCCCAGAATAGCAGCGCCAGAGACTGAGGACCAGGGGGTGGGAATCGATTACTGTCTCACGATTCGATTCAAAATCGATTTTTGAGTCAAAACAAATATTCATAATGATTTCTGCTTTATCCCAGTCTGCTTTGCAAGGTAAAATGACAAATGGAGACATTAAGATGTCATGTTTATTAAATATGAATCCATGCTTAGAAGGGATTATTCCCTCCCTGCGTCCCCCGTTTTGTTTTAACGAAGCGGTTACGGAGACGGCGCCACACCTTCCTGCAGACGGCCTCCTCCGTGGACGACAGCGCTGCATTTTCCTTCCCGACGTCGGATAAACGTTGTGTATTCACGTCGCCTGCGGATACAGAAACCGGACGCCGGAGACGGACGAGTTGAAGCAAAATGTCAACATTGCCGTCTGAGCGCATTTCTGCATAAAACACGGCAACAAACTTCGGACCAGTCACGCAAAACACGGCGCAGAGCTCCGTACGGAGGAGGTTACGGCGTGCTGTAGCTCAGCTGGAGCTTTCCTCCACGTATTTGCGGCGTTCCCGAATCGCTCAGTCTTCATTTTACGAACCTTGCACATGGTGAAGTTCTTGTCAAGCTTGTTCATCCCAGTGATTTATTGTGGTGCTTTCCATGCACGCGTACGTTCCAGTACCGTCTGCATGGCGATGTCACCACGTCCCGTGTTGTTACAAAATGGAGGCCGACAGACAGCGGATTTCTTTTATTTATTTTTTTTTAAATTCTTTAAAATGGATTTTGGGACATTTTAAATCAATTCTGAATTGTAGTAAATGAGAATCGGGATTTGGCACTGGTGACCCCCTTAAAATGCATTTAATTACTTCTCTCTATGCTTATTTAAAAATTAATACAAAGATTAGAATAATTATACATATTTTTAAATGAATTCCTTTCATAAAAATGATTTAAAAGTATGACTGTACATTATTTAACAGGGTGATAATTTATTTCCATGATATGTTTGTGTATTTATCTAATTTTGTCACTTTTGGCCCATCACTTTGAATCTGAAAATCGATTTGTAACCCCGACTTGGTGCCTCGCAGGTTGTAAAAGATGTGATCTGTGTGTCAACAGAAAGCAGCCGGCCCTGTGGTTGCAAAGCGACAGCCAGCTCTCTCAGAAGGGAAGACCGGAGGACAAGACCGCACGTCTCATCACCGGCATGGATGACCTCTCGTTAAGCTCCGCCCACAACACCAACGCGCTCCGATCGCAGAGCTCCGACCATCTACAAGAGGTGAGCAACGCAACCCGCGCGGTTTCGTCGCCACTTGGTGCAAAACTCTGCATGAACTTTAGTTTTTTAGGGTTGTGGCTCATTATTGATGCAGACTCGCCTCCTAGTTCCAGTTATAACCTGGTTCTGGTTCCTGCTCATCACCTCCTCGCTAACATTAACACAATAACCAGGACCCAGAGGAGTTTAATGTTACCTGGGAGATTCACGGCCGCCGTCGCTAAGCAACGTATCAAACACTTTACCTTCGTCCCAGTCAGTCAGTTTCATGCTGTGTTCAGCTGTTTGAGGACGTTGGAGCCGTTTCATCCGTTTACTGTGATTAAAGCTCCGCACATGCTGCAACCGGCCCTGGTATCGTCTTTTTTTGTGAAATGCAACCAGACTATGGAGCGTTTCCGCCGCGACGCCATCTTGGATGTTTTCTGAATCAAAATACGCAGCGCGTACAAGGCGTCACCACGCAGACACGTCACACGTTGCTGAGAACCGGTTCCCGATTCCCATCCCTACTTACCAGGTCTTAAACTTCGTTCACAAAGGTCTTAAAAAGATCTTTAAAAGTCTTAAATTTGAGGTGGTGAAACCTGCAGGAACTCTGTATAAAATCTATTGCAAGAAGAATAAGAACCTCCAGTTCTAGCGGCCATAATTGTATCGATGTAATTCAGTTTATTCATATAGCGCCAATTCACAACAAATATCATTTTGAGGCACTTTCCAAAAAAAAAAAAAAAGTCATCTCAATTCAGTCACACATACCTTCTGGTTCAAATTCAATTCAAATTCAAAAATACTTTATTTATCCCAAAGGGAGATTAAATTAAATGATCCAAGTTATCAAGCTCGGTTTCCATCTAAGGAAACCCAGCAGAGCATCGAGCCTTTGACTGGCAGCAGTCACTTCTCCTGGACCAGCAGGGGGCGACAGCAGACAACGCCTGCGTTTTGTTGTTGACTTTACAGCAATCCCTCATACCGAGCATGCATGTAGCAACAGTGGAGAGGAAAACCTCCCCTTTAACAGGAAGAAACCACCAGCAGAACCAGAACCTGGCGCAGTGTGAACTGAAAATCAGTCCAGGGGCTCCAAATGGACCCCAGGTGGCACTTTGGAGACACCCCTGTCATAATCTGGTGCCAGTACCACCAGGCTGTTATATTAACATCACCCACCTTTGTTAAACAGTGTTTATAAGTTAAACTGTTTGCAACGACGACGAGAAAAACGCAGAGGGAGGATTGAAGTTTAACTGGAGAAAGGAGCTGGTTCTCTCCATAAAAAACCAGTGTGATTCTTTGCTGTGTTCCTGCAGAACCAGTTAAGAAGAGAACTTTCTCTGGTCTGTTATCAGATGGCTGAGCTCTAAAACCACACTGATGGTAAAGTTAGGAGTGAATCTCTGCTTCTTTTTAAATCTGTTTGTTTTTTGACTCAGTGGTTTAAATTGATACACTATTTTAAAGCTTGGACCAGTAACTTCACTGGATCACATACATCGCTACCATTGTGACCAGTAGGTCGGTGGTGGGGGATAAAAAACGTCTTATTGGCTGCAATAAATCAATAAAGCTTTGTTTTTAGAGCCAAGCCTGTTGTTTTGGGCTTATTTCCAGCCATCCGTTGCTCGTGTGTGTCATCCTCCACAACCCGCTGCTGAACTTTAACTCCTCACAGCCATCGGTAACTATCACCATGCTCATGATTTCACTGGCACTGATTAAACGAGATGAGAAAACGTAAAGTACAGAAGGGAAAACTGGGTGTTTATCAGCCAAAATGAATTCATTAGGGAGCAGCTGATGGCATCAAGGCGGTGAAGTGGGAATAGATTTGGTTTCAGTTCAGCAGGACTTTAGAAAATGGAAACATGTTCAACAAAATCTGCAGGAACTGGGAATATTCCAGCATAACTGCAGTAGCATCCAGAAGCATTACAGATCGCCTGTCGCAATAAGCAATTACTCAACCCTAACCCTATGAGCTCAATAATTTCCATGATCATGTGTGGGTTTTTTATTTCCATTGTGTTTAGTGTTTTTTGGTTGTCGGGTTTTATTTTGGATTTTTAAATATGTAAAGATAGAACAAAAAAACACTGAAAAAAGTTATGGTAAATAAAATTAAAAAAAATTTACTAAATAAACGCAAAAAATGGAAAAAAATAAATAATGAAATTAAGGCAACGAGTAAAACAAGATTGGAAACAAGATTGTCGTGACACGGGTCTTAAGTTTCATTCCTAATGGTCTTAAAAAGTCTTAAATGTGAGTGGCTGAAACCCGCAGAAACGCTCTGGTCCATCACCAGGTCCAACGTCTCTAAAACAGGCAAACAGAAGAACTGCAGAACAACATTTCTAATAAAACTATATTTTATTGTTTGTTTCCTGTTTAATCTGTTGTCAGTCAACTGACGGAGCGCTCGTTTTCTCCTCCAGGGTGACCTTACAGACAGCTCCGGTCTGACGCAGGGGGACAAACTCCGAGCGCTGAAGAGCCGACGCCATCCTCGTCCAGCTGTGGCCGCCGCCGTGAGGTACAGGACTCGACTTTAAGCTGCGTTTGGATGAAATAGATTTTTATGTTTCTGCTGTAGTCTCTCCAACCCAGGTCGGCTCTGTAGATCAGGTAGAGGCGGAGACGTGGACTGATGCTCTGGTTTTGTTTCAGATTCGAGGAGACGAAGACCCACAGCCGCTCCGGCTCGCAGCCGCTCAGGTACGATCCTCACCTGATGGGTTTGGTGGGTTTAATCAACAAACAATACGAGTATTGATTGTTGATTTTATGTGTTTTTGTTTTCAGGTTATCGACGGGGAGCAGCCAGAGCTCCGCCTTAGTCTTCAAGGCCTCCAAGCTCCCAGCATCCTCTGCTTCTCCTGCTGCCAAGAGGATCGGGAGGAACTCGTTATCACCGATGTCAAACATCCGAAGGTCAGCGCCTCCACCAGACTTCCTGTCTCCTGCTCTTGTTCATCTCCTCAAGCTTTACTCCTCATTATCTTCCCGCTCCTCATCTTTATGTTGCTTCTATCGCCTCTTCCTGTGTCTTTATTACATCCTGCTTCTTATCATCAGGCTGCGCTCTTCTTCCTCTCCTCCTGCAGTGCTTTAGCAACTGATTTATTGTCCTAATCTGTCATTCAAAGGGTTGAATATTTAAAAAAATAACATGAGAATATATTTCTGCTCTTTTATTAGTTCTGTTTGCCCAAATGAAACATTGATTCCTTCATTCATTCTGGTTTTATTCAGATGAATTAGTTTAAAAATGGCATCTGTAAAATCGTTAGAGGCGGACATGTTGAAGTCCATAGTAAACTTTTTTTTTTTTTTTTTTTTTTTTTGCATCCGTTGCTTCTTTATTTAGTTTTTTCCTGATTGCAAATCCCTTGTCACGGCAACACAGCCTCATATTTAAAGTAGATAAAAAGTGCACGACAAGCAGTAAGTTGTTACGCATCATAAACGACCAAAGCAGATCCTCGGGCAGGAAATCGGTTGAAGCTGTTGAATTTAAATCTGGAATTTTTTATTTTATTTTTTTTTTTTTAATCACTTTCTGTGAATTTTTTTTTTATTTGCAAAATAATTTTATTAGTCGACTGCAGTTAACTTTAGTTTGGTTCAAGTAAAAATGAGCCAAATAGTTGGGACCTTTCAGGTTAAATTCCACAAAGTGGTAGGGCTGGGCGATATGGCGTAAAAATAAAATAAAATTGCTGATTTTTAAAAAAATTCTCATTCCAGATCCGATTTTAAATAGATTTTTTACAATTAATTTATTTTTTGCTCACTTTCTTTTCTAAATAAAAAAAAAAACAAATGGCAGAAAATATTTTCAAAAAGTGGCTTTTATTTCAATCATCACTTCTGTGAGTTGTACGACAGAGTATCAGGGCCAGGCTGCGAGAATTTTTGTTGAATTATGAGAATAAAGTCATAATATTAGCAGAATAAAGATGCAATTTTCCAAGAAGAATGTCTTAAAATCGAGAGAAAAAGTTGTTTTAATGAGAAGAAAGCTTAGTTATCAGGATCTGATGTGACCAGCTCTGTTACTGTTGATCTTTCTTCGAAACAGACACAGTTGGTTCCATGATTGCTTCAGTGCTGCTACTGATAATTTGATGCTGATGTGTTAAAGGATTAAGTATTTCTATTAAGTTTTATCTGTATAACGTGTATCAAAGTATAACTTCACAAGATGCTCAACATTCTTCATTTTAGTGTTTTGTTGTTTTTTGTGTTGGAGTTCTCACAATATTACTATTTTATTCAGTTAGTATTACGACTTTATTCTAGTAATTTTATGACTTTATTCTGTTAATATTACAACTTTATTCTAGTCATATTACGACGTTATTCTGGTAGTTAAAACAAAAAAATCATAGCCTGGCCCTAATATTCCGTCGTAGAGTTGTCCTGAATTCAAAGTCCAAATAAACACAAGCTGTAAAATACGCTTGTCAAGCAATATGGCCGCCCTGGTTTAAATGCTTGACATCACTGCACTATGGAAACACAAGGAGAGCACTGGAGAAAAAAAAAAAAATCCACATTTTCAAAAATTAAATCTTCAAAAAAAATTTGATTAATCAATAAAATCGATTTATTGCCCAGCCGTACTAAGTGGTACAACGGCACCACCTGGTGGCGCTGGCTGGTTGCTGCATTGAATCTGTGAATAGATGCTGGATGTAGGAATTCTGCTTCTGGAGATTTTTAGATCATGAAAAGTCCCGACAGAGCAGAAGGTTAAAGTTAAGGTTGTGTTTCTGTCACATGACCCGAGCTGCAGCTCTCCTGTTGTTCATCTTTGTTGTATTTGCTCCTCCCACGACTGCTGACCTCAGCTCAGCTTTCGGCTCACGATTGGCCAGCTCCCTCGGAGATCTCTACGCCGCCGACATCGCGAAGGACGAGAAGACTCCGTTTTCCTCTCTTCCTCCCCCCTCCTCCTCCTCTGTTCCTGTAAGCCCCTCCCCTCTGGCCCCGCCCTCTCTGTCTAATTACGGTAGCGGGCCTCGCAGCATGCAGCACGAGGTCAACAACAACAGTACCTTGTATGTCGGCTCAGTGGCGCCCCCTGCAGTCAAAGGTTATATGAGACCGCAGCATCAGGACATCAGTGCCTACAGGGGCCACGGTCCCTACAGCGCCATGAAGGGCCCCTCGGGACGTTACCTGAGCCGCTCCATACCTGTAAGTCCTCTGACACAGCAGCAGCTTTGCCCCACCCCTTTCTTCTGATTGGTTCTTCCTGTTCTGGCTTCAGCAACACTGAATACAGCTTTTAACAGTCCCTCTGGTTTTTTGCGATCCTGCACAAATTGTTGCAGAATCAACAGATGCGAAAAATTGTGAATTTATTGCAAATTTTCTGCAAAAATGCTCAAAAGCATTGGGTTTAAGTGACGCTAGCTCTCTCCTGCAGGTGGCAGTATTTCTTACGTATACTCAGGGGTTACGTTAATGGAATATTTGACGTCTTTGACCGGATTTTTTTTTAATCGGTGATGGAAAAATCTGAACGCCATTTGATTGCAAAAAAACCCGCAAAAATCCTGGAGGAACTGATTAGGACGCGTCAGTTTTCAGTGTTTCTGAGCTCTTCTGTTTCTTTGTTTGAGCAGTTTTGAGCATGTGACGAGGTGTTTCCACTCTGTAATGCTTGGATCACAGTTAGAGATGCACCAATCATCAACAATCAGATCAAGGTTAAGAAAAGATGCTGTGACGCACAGATCGGAATAATCTTATAGTTTATTATTCAGGCACCATGCATTCAGGCGCTCTGTGCCACAATATGTTTGACACTTTGCAAGATAAAATATTTTAGAGGGTGAAGAGGCTGTAAGGTGATCAAATCAGAAAATATTTTATTAAATTGGCGGTATTATGTGTTTTCCAGCCACATAAAAACATTTTATATCAAAATCCAGTAACTGTTACCTTCAGTTCTTAAAATATACTGTATTTATCAAATATGACTAATTTAACGTAATTTAACGCCTCGAAATTGGGCCTCTGTCTCTTTAAGAAACTTCTGTTCTTTCTGAAACTCCGTCTTCAGGAAGTCATCACAACATCGCTCCTCTGTTAGCCCTTTAACAACATTTTTATCAGCGTTTCACTGAAAAGAAGCTTGTACGATGAGCTCAGTAGATGCGCAGCTCCACCAGGTGTTTGCTAATTGCTGCTGGCTAGTTTGAAGGAGCTGTGCAAGGGAGTTGCAGGAGAGGGGGGGCTCTGTGGAAGCTTAGAAACTGCAGCTCCAAGGAGGAGCTAGGTCCATCCAGGTGTTTTGCACAGCTGAATGGTTGCCAAGGGAGATTAAAAGATTTCTCAAACATGCATGGAAGAATGAAAGCAACACTCCGCGTATGTTTTTGATGAGGGAATAACATTATAACACGATGGGAAGCTCAAAAAAGTTGATTGTACATGGTACTGCTCCTTTAAAACCTTGTGATTGGAATCAGTTTGTGTTTTCTTGACATTCACCATCATCATCGTATATTTTGTTGAAGTGGTACAGCCATACTTAAAACCAGACAAGGGAATTTATCATTGTAAAGAGTTTATTATTATTATAAAAATGATAAATATGCAACTGTTTATGTCTGAAAACCCCCAAAACTGACTGTATGAGAGCTGCATACCATCAGTAAACATCAATGGACATGCAGTCAAAACCATAAAAAAGGCTGGAAAGTTGTAAACAAGATTTTCCGTCCATATCGCCCTGCAGCACATTTGGGTCTTGTACTCGTTAGAATCAGCAGGTTGGACCTAAAAGAAAACCAGAAATCTGTATCGGCCAGGAAGAATCTTATTGGTGCATCTCTCATCCTTATAAATCTCCAAAAACAAGAGCTGCAGGTGAAAGGAACGCCTAGTCATTACGACTCGTTACAAGTCTGTTAAATGTCTCTGTGTGTGTTTTTAACCGTGTCGTGATGTCGTTTACGTCTCCACAAACCTGCAGAAACCTTCCAGCTCTTCTGTAAACTTGTTCATCAGTGGGAGGCGGGGTGTTTCTCTCCATCTCTGTTTTAACTTCACTAACTCTTAACTCCAAGCTGCTGCTGAGATGAGGAAGCTGCAACACAGCAGCATGTTGAAACAGAGCAGATGAGCCGGAACTGGGTGGGATGAGATGCAGGAAGTGAGGCAGAGAGGTTAAAAGGACGAATATCTGAGGTTTTCAACTAACGATAACAAACTAAAAATCAAGAAATCATTTAAAGCTGCAGTATGTAACTTTTATGAAAAATGTTAAAATTATCATCATGTCATGACAGTTTAATATAAGACAGTGTGTGGAAAAAAATCAAGCTCCTCTGCCTTCTCCCAGTGCTCCCAGTACTAACTACAGAAATCCACCACTCAGTCAGATACAGCCAATCAGAGCTAGGAGGAGGGTCTTAGCGCTGTCAATAAACCTCACGTATGCGCCGCTCACACACTCCCCCTGCTCTGCTATGCTACAGCTGGTTCACCACAACATAGCCTGATGCTAATGCTAAGGCAGTTTTCCTGGAACGGTGAGCTGTTTCTCCACCATCAGCACATTTAGCAGCGCGTACATGAGGGTGACTGACAGCGCTAAGCCCGTCCTCCTGGCTGTGATTGGTTGTTTCAGGTCGGGGACGGAGCGTTTCTTTAGACAGCTATAGTAGCTCAGAGAGGAGGTGGAGGAGCACCATGTTTTCACAGATTATCTGTCTCACATTATACTGTAATTATGGTGACAGTTTAAACAAATATGCAAAAAATATATTTGTCAACGTTACATACTGCAGTTTAAGTGGGACCTGTCTGACAGCATGAAGTAGGCTAAAAGATCTCAAAAAGCAACACATCAACCTTTTTTTTTTCTCTCACTGTCTGAAGTTAAATCAGACCAAATTTCTCTTGTTTTAGTTCAGTTAGAATCACCAGAATTATTTCTGTTTGCTGTGAGAATGAGATTTATTTATGTTTTTAAGATCATAAGTTTACATACAGAATGATTACTGTCTCTTTAAACAATGAGGGAAAGCCCAGATGATGATTGTCATGGTTTTGGGATCCTCTGATAGGTTAACTGACACAGTGTTAATTAGTGGCACACCTGTGGATGTATTTTAAGGCCACACCTGGAACTCTGTGCTTTCTTGTTTGACACGATGGGAAAGTTGAGAGAAATCAGCCCAGAGATCAGGACGAGATCATGGAGCTGCTCCAGTCTGGTTCATCATTGGGAACAATTTCCAGATGCTTGAAGGAGCCGCGTTCATCTGGTTAGACAGTAGCTGCGTTTCCGTTACAAGTGTGCGCTAAACTTTGTCAATTTTCACAATTGCGGCGTTTCCATTAAATAAGAAATGTAGTTAAAATCACACATGAACATGTTTGTTCACGTGGTCAGTCGTTCAAAGTCACGGCGGCGACTAATTTAAACAGCTGCATGAGATGCGTTCGTTTTTCAGCCGTCAGAGGAGACGTCGGCCTCTTATGGAGCCAGATACGTATAAATGCGGCGTTTTGGGTAAATTGTAGACGGTGATTCTACAGAAGATCTATGGATTCAACACTTTTAGAATGACTTTTCATGAACTGTGCGATGCTGTGAGACCTCTGGTGGAGCCAGATGTGCATTGTCCAAAAAAACCCCCAAAACATGTCGTACCATCATCCTCCTCCTACTTCCTTTTCTCCGTCTTTTTCGGCAGTAGTATCGTGCGGTTGTTGACCACGTGACGTGCGGTGCGAAAAAAAGTTTTTCCATCGCAATTTACCAATTTCGTTATGGCCGAAAAACCACCTCGTCCTAGCTCAAAAACTTTTTATCGAAAAACGTGGTTTTTTTTTCCGAAATTGGCTAATCTGTTTTCGTAATTCCAATTTGTGCAATTTTGTGGCTATTGGAAACCCAGCTATTGTTGTTATCCACAGTGAAACGTGTCCTGTACCGACATGGTCTGAAAGGCCACTCAGCACGGAGGAAGCCATTGCTCTAAATGAAACATAAGAGCCAGATTGCAGTTTGCAGATGTCCACAGGGACAAAGACCTTTGGAAACGTGTCCTGTGATCTGATGAGACGAAAGTGGAACTGTTTGGCCATAATGACCATCGTTGCATTTGGAGGAAAAATGTTAATGCTTGTACCATACCAAATGTGAAGGATGGAGGTGGCAGCATCGTGTTGTGGCACTGTTTTGCTGCAGGAGGAACTGGTGCACTTCATAAAATAAATGGCATCATGAGGAAAGAAGATTATGTGAAAATATTGAAGCAAGCTCTAAAGACATCAGCCAGGAAGTTGAAGTTCAGAGGCCAATTGGTCTTCCAGATGAACAATAACCCTCAGCAGCCAAAGTAGTTATAAAGTCGCTTAAGGACAACAAAGTGGCCGTCACAAAGCCCTGATCTCAATCCTGTGGAGAAGTTGTGGGTAGATCTGAAAAGACGTGTGAAAGTGAAGCTGCCTACAAACCTGACCCAGTTCCACCAGTTCTGCCAGGAGAAATGGGCCAGAACTCCAGCAAACTGTTGTGAGAAGCTTGTGGAAGGGAGCGCCGAAGGTTTGACCTAAGTCATACAGTCTTAAAAGACAATATCCCTGATACTGACCAACTGTATGTAAACTTCTCAATCCGAAGGAAATTACAAACCAGTCTCTGAAACATGTTCTCATTACGTTTTCTGACTTTTAGCAAATGGAAATAATTTAGGTGATTCTAACTAAGAGGAGTTTGGTCTGACTTAACTTCAGACAGAGGGAAAACTAAAGGTGTGTGTAAACAAAGAAACAAAAGTCATCAACATTTATCTGTCTGGAAAGCATAATTTCTAAGTGCTTTGGGATTCTAGAGAACCACGGAGAGAGGTGGGAACTTGCCCTGGAGTGGAAAATTACTCATTCTGAGCACACCTTTCAGTTTATTTGTCCCTACCTCCAGAATGCAGACGTCTTCATACAGAGCCTTTCTTATCTTTTACGTGCAGCTGTATGAATACTTCCCAGAAATACCAGGCTTCTAACAATCAAAATCGAAAGTAAATAATCTCAAACCTTCTGGGATTGTTGCTTTGTAATTACGTTTATCAGGACCTGGTTTAGGAAGGTGAAGATTTCCTCTTTTCACACTTGGGGGGAAAAGAAACCTCAGGAGTCTTGAGACTTCTCTGCTGTTTCTTTATTTTTAGCCTACAAACAGAATATTATTCAGCAATGGGATATTTGTCTGTTTTGTACTGAACAGATATTTAAGGTCCAATCTATTCTTACCACTTAGCCCGGTTACTCAGTTTTATGTTGCCTGACTGCAGGGGTCCCAGGTCTTTTTGGTCCCTATTGGGACAGATGGATCCATCCAGCATCAACAAATATTATTAATAGTCAAGTGAAGTTTATTTTTATAGCACATTTTTAGCAACAAGGCAGTTCTAAGTGCTTTACATGAAAAATATTAGCCACAAACATTACAATTTCTCAAATGGCATAATCAAAAATCATCATCAAATATATAAATGAAGATCAGAATTAATCTGTTTTCCAGTTATTATTAATCAAAGGCAGCTCTAATCTAGTGGGTTTTTAGCCATGATTTAAAGGAACTCAGTGTTTCGGCTGTTTTGCAGTTTTCTGAGAGTTTGTTCCAGATCAGAGCAGCATGAAAACAGCAGCAATAAGCTAAAGTTATTGTTAACAATGCGAACTCCTTCACCCACTATGGTATCAGATGTTAGCCTTTTCCCGGGTGGTCGAGCTGTTAATAGTTTTGGCATTATTAGCCTTGTTAGCATTTAACTCATTCAGAGTTCTGTTTGCTTGTCTTTTAGACTCTTTTGCAGCTTGGCTAGCAGCTAACAACTTGAAGCTACCTAGACTAGTGATTTTGTTAATATATACTGTAGCAGATGGGGAAGTAAAGTTTGTTTGTGTCGCATATTTCAGCAGCAACGCAATTCAAAATGCTTTACATGATGAAAACATAAAACAGCAAACAAAAAACATTACACTGCAGTGGCAAAATAAAGGAAAACGATGAAAATATGTAATCCAGACTAGAATTAATCTATATTCCAGTTATTCTGAATCAAAGGTAAATCTAAACAAATAAAATAACTCAGTGTTTCATCTGTTTTACAGTTTTCTGGAAGTTTGTTCCAAATTTGTGGGGCATAGAAACTGAAAGTTGCTTCTCCGTGTTTGGTTCTGGTTCTGGGGATGCAGAGTAGACCAGAACCAGAAGACCTGAGTGGTCTGGAAGGTTGATACAATGACAACAGGTCTTTAATGTATTTTGGTGCTAAGCCGTTCAGTGATTTATAAACTAACAGCAGCATTTTTGATCAGCTCCAGCTGTTTGATTGACTCTTTAGGCAGACCTGTGAAGACAGTTGCAGTAATCAATGCAACTAAAGATAAACGCATGAATGAGTTTCTCTAGATCTAGTCCTTTAACCCTGGAAAAGTTCTTCAGGCGATAGAAGGCTGACTTTATAACTGTCTTTATGTGTCTCTGAAGGTTCAGGTCTGAGTCCATCACTACACCTAGATCGCTAGTTTCTAGCTGTAATAATTGAAGCTACGCGTTGACTCTAGATCGTTCCTCTTTAGGTCCAAAGATGATAACTTCAGTTTTATTTCCATTCAGCTGAAAAATGTTTTGGCACGTCCACACCTTGATGTGTTCTAATCATCTGTTCAGTGCTTGGATGGATTCAAAGTCATCTGGTGACATCGTAATATAGAACTGTGTATCTTCTGCGTAGCTATGGTAGCTAATCTTAGTACTTAATACCATGTAAAACAACTATTCAGGAAGTTGAGGTTTATTTTTTACACCATCTTTCATACTGAAAGTAGTCCAGATTATTTTAGTCTTCTTTTAAAAACACAATAAGATGATTATGATTTTTTTTTTTTTTGCTAGCTTCACTTGTAGTGCAGTCACTTCAACCTGTAATAACACTTTATGCAAATTTAATTACATTTATTTTATTCATTTATTGCATTTTCTTAAAAACAGCAGTTATGTTGATTAATTTACACAGTAATAATATTACACGTTTTTTTTTTATTGTATTCCTAATTAAGTTGATCATAGATTTGGCTAAACCAGAATTATGTATCAAAGGAGACCCAGCAGGTTGCTTCAGCTCACTCACTTTCCATAAATCCCTCCTGATGAGGAAGCATGTGGTGGCAGTGGGCAGGAAAGAGTCCTTTTTAGCTGGGAGAAACCTCAAGCTTGGATCAGAACCAGGCTCGGTAAAGCTGCAGCAAGGACGGAAGTCAAACAGACTGAAGCCCCAGCCCAGGGGTACTTTCTATGGCAAAGAAAAGTAATGGGAGTGCAACATTAATCCAGGCAATGACTCCGTCAGTGGAAGAAGATGCAGTTCAACCCAGAATCACTGGGGCAGGCATGAGAACTGAAGGTTGGTGGCAGCATTAGTGGTAAAAATCAGTGGAGAGTAGTAGGAGGAAGCATCAGAGGCAAGTGGTCATAATGTCCTCCAGCAGCCTAAGAGTGAAAGCAACAGGAGCATCGGGACATATCAGCCCTGCTTCTCTGGGGAACGTTTCCACCTGGTGTCTGAGTTACAGCCCAGGTGTACCTTCAGCAGGCAGATCCAGCTCTTCCTCTCCTTCATGCAGGATTTTATTTCACTGTGTAACAAGAAAACTGAAGCTGTCGCATTCGACTCAAAACGCTGTTTTCATGTCGTCTCTTTCAGTCTCTTCAGTCGGACTACATCCAGTACTAGAACCAGAGGTCCGACCTGAGGATCCACAACCCACCCCCCCTCCAATCCTCCTCCGAATGCTCCTGTTTTTAAAAGGGAACCAGAATAAACCAGCAAGAGCTCGTCTCTCTGGACTGTATGTAAACGAAGCTGTATGTAAATATGACGTAATCTACACGCGTTTGGCTGAACATATTATTTACACCAGAGACGGATTTTATATTTGCTATTTGTGACAGAAGAGGACATATTTTTGTTTTAACAAGATAAAGTATTTTAGAAGTTTTTTTTTTTTTGTTTTGTTTTGTTTTGTTTGATAAACGGGAGAGTCAGCTGACGGTGACTCGGCCCGTCGCCATGGTTACAGTATTTACGTCCAGCCCGATCCGTTTCGGCGGCAGCTTCTCCTGCCGACGGGACCGACCGGCGTTTTTGTTTTTTCGTTCTGATCGGCAGCGGTGGCGACGAAGATGGAAACTCAGGGGCTCTGAACGCCTTAAAGAAGCTTTAAAGTTCAGGTTTTAACAGCAACTTTAACGTTAACGGACTGAATATGAAGACGGTTCTCATTCTCAGGTTGTAGATTATGACACCAGCACAAAAAAACAAAGGGATGTTTTATCTTTATTTTTATTTTTTTTTTTTTAGGCCTCCAACATGCCTGAAAAATAATAAAATAGGCAATAAAATATTGACTAGTCTGTAAATCTAGATTTTAGTTGCCTTTAAACTAGAGCCGGGCGATAAATTGGTTTTAACGATTAATCGAATTTTTGGTTTTTGAAGATTTAATTTTTAGAAAATGTGGATTTTTTTTTTTTTTTTTTTTTTTTTTTTTTTTTTTTTTTTTTTTTTTTTTTTTCCAAAAATAGTCATAATGCTACAAGAATAAAGTCGTAATATTAGAAGAATGAAGTAGTAATTTTCTGAGGACTCCAACATCGAAAATAACAACAAATTAATTATTCAAGTGTTTTTTTCATTAAAACAACTTTTTCCTTATGATTTTGAATTGTTTGGTAAAATTACGTCTTTATTCTGCTAATATTATGACGATATTCTCGTAATTAAACAAATTCTCATAGCCTGGCGCTAATACTCCTACAAGGGAGGATTGACATAAGGTTGTCTTTTGTAACTTCTTTTTTAGAAAAGAAAACGAGAAAAAAAAAAAAAAAAAGAAATCGGATCTGGTATTTAAAAAATCGGACATTTTAATTTTAAGCCATATCGCCCAGCCCTACTTTAAGCCTGGAGACATGAGCAGAAGATTTGTTCAAGTGTTGTATTTCCTCTCAGTTTTATCGTCATGAACCAGCAGCTGCCTATAGGGGGCGCTCAGCAGATGTAGCCGTGCTTTATCACATGACTGTTATGTTTTAATTATTCCCTGTTTACTAATCAACCCATCTTAAGATATTTGAAAATATGTATTTGGACCCGGAACGTCAGTTTTTTCCACCGATGAAGAAGTTCTGGATTCGTTCAGTAAGCGGGTTAAAAATCTCGGTTCCGTCCGTGTCGGAGCTCCAGCTGGGAAACTTCGGATCAGAGCCTCAAACTTGAACCGAAGACGTCAAACTTCACGCGTCAGACGGGCTCAGAGTGCCTTGAACACGCATCATGTTGGAATAACGAAGTGTGGCGACGAAGAAAAGACTTTTATTTTGGCGGTCCCCAACAGGAAGACGTGTCGCTGTTGTTTTCAACCATGCTTTTCATCTGTATTTGTCACTGAGACTTTAAAGGGAAGTCAGAAAATAATGCTTTTCTTTTAACTGACCGCAGAGTTTCTATATGAATGAAAACAGGAAATAAAATAATTCTTATTCTGAGTTTCTACACAGTCTGGGGTCTGGTTTGTGTGAATTTGAATTGTTTTCCAGGTCTGGAGACCATCCCTCCATCATCTTTCCATCCATCTACACTTAAAGCTGGGCCTCTCTAGAAATATCTGCACTAAATTCATTCTGTTTCTACAAAACTGATGAAAAATTAACTGGGAATTCTGGGAAATGGAGTTTTGACATGAAAAATGTGCAGGAACCCTGAAGAAACTCCTTCACATCCAGATTATGGAACAATGTGGCCTTAACTTGGAGTTGAACGCATTACATACTGAGAGTCTGGTCACATGACTGCTGATTGAGTTAAACACCTGGACAACATACCTGCAGCTCAGTTTCCTCTTCGTGATGCTGAAATCATCCATTGTAACTTGATGCAGGACAAAACTGACAGAAAATCTGATTTTTATTAAGTTATAATTAAACAGAAATAAAGAATTCTGAATTAAAGTGAAAATTTTATTTTTAAATACTATTTTTAAATTAAAGTTTATAAAGAAAACCTGCAGATGTTTGAGGACCAAAAGTAAAATGGTTATAATAAGGTATATATAAAATTTTAAATAAAACTTCCATAAATAAAAATATATTCCTAAATCCTAAATAATGCAGTAATTCCTTGATTTGTGTGCATAAATCTAGCTGATAAAGCTGGTTCTGATTTAAATCTTGTTTTTATTAAATACATAATTTGTTTGGGAAAACATTAAAAGTTAATTTAATGTTAAAATCATTATTTCAGTATATATTTTATATTTCAAACTCATCAAACATCTGATTGGTTGACCTGCACAGCAGTTTAACTGCAGACCAATCACTTGCTGTTGCACTCTGGGACTATAAATATGTAAATATTAAACAAAAACTTATTATAATTCATTTTTTAATTAATTATTTATGCATTTAATTATTTAATGATGTGTTTTTACCTTTATTAAAACAGTTCAATAATTATAGATATGTTTTAATGTATGTATTTACAATTTTATTTAAATAAAATGACATTTAATTATGTATTTTGTGAATTATTCAGACTGTTAAACAGATAAATGCATTTATTTCCAGTTGTTTTTTTTTTGGGTTTTTTTTTTAAATATCACATCTTATTTGTATTTAATGACAGATTGCGTTGTCTCTTTTTGTTTCCCCCTTTTAAAGCGTTTAGTTTGATGTTTCTTATCTCCTCTGATAAACTGATCATTTGGACGTGTTGTTGTGATGAGAAGCAGATTTAATTAGAGCCGTTAGAGAAGCCAAAGCCGCGTTCGGGGTTTTAAGATCATCATGTTTATATTCATGAGTCCCTCCGACCTCCAGCAGCTGTAAAGGCTCCGTGTCGGATCAGCCGGGGGGGTTGAAGGAGGTCAGGATGGGGGAAAGAAAAGACGCTTCATCATGAAAGTGAATTTTGCATTTCGTCCTGCAGGGGGCGCTCTGGGCTCCTAGATATAAAGGGCAGTCAGATCAGAGGGGGGCGTTTTTGTTTCATCAGAGGTGTGGGGGGTGTTTCATGTGTCGAGCTTATTTTCTGCTTCAGACGCCGAAGCAAGAACACAAAGGAGACTCCGCTGCAGCTGCATTCATCCATCCATTCACCCATCCATTCACCCGTCCATCCATCAGAGAGCGGTGAGGATGGACCTGCAGGACCACAGCAGCTTTATTCAGCTCCTCTCAGGTGAGACTCAGCCTTTTTCTGCGCTCTGTGTACAACCAGAGGACGCGTTTCCGCCTCTATTGAAGCATCTCTGCTGCCCTGCTTTCGTTTAAATAATAAAAGCAGAGAGGCAGAAGCTCCGTTAGGCAGAAAAAAAATGCCTCCAAATGATGCATTTAATGCGTTTTACTGTCAACCATCAGCCTATCTGAGGCTTTGATCATCAGATGACCAGCTGATGGGGTCAGAGGTTCAGAAACAACTGATTAATTAATCAAAAATGTTAAAGATAGTGAATCTAAATCAGGACTGTTTGACAGCTGACTCCTGTATTTTTCATGTTTTGTCTCTTAATATTGAATAATCACGTCTTGCTCCAGTGCAGGGGTCTGCAACCTGAAGCTCCAGAGCCACAATGGCTCTTATCCCTTTAACTAAAAGTGATAAAGAACCAACTAATGTTTTTAAAGACACATAAAACAACAATTGCAGGTATTTAGTATTAATTCCTCTTTTGCTGTGGAACAATTGCACCGAATTTCCACAACAACAAGATGATTTTTATGGTTTTTATCTTATCTTTAGGTTGGAAACACTCTCATTTTTACAAAGTTTCATATTTTTTTTTTATTTTGAAAAAAAAAGAAAAAAAAAAAAAAGAAATAAAACAGTGGTTCTTTAAAAATGACAACAAAATTCCTATAGCAGATGTTTATATTTATGTTTTTACCAAAAGGTCAGGTAACGTTTGTGTGTAAAGGTTGCAGACCCCTGCTCCAGTGCTTCGTCTCGTTTTTGCAGCGTTTTTTTTTTGGGTCCAGAGTCGGTTCCGTTCTGTTTGTTTTCAACGTCTGTGGTCTCAAACCCAGCTGGTTTAAACGAGCGGGTCAACATCAGAGTTCAGGCGGCTTAAAACGGCCGTGTTTGAGCAGCAAAACATGTCAAACATTCAGGGCAACAAATCCTCAGGGACACGACAGGGGGGGGACATGATTTCACGTGTGAAGACTTGAGGCGCTGTGAAAAACTATTCAACCCCCCCTTAGGCTGAAACGATTAATCGTGATGAATCAATAATTGAAGTAATCGTCAATTAATTTAGGAATCGATTAATCATTAGTTGGAGTATAGAGACTCAAAAAAGGCTAATTGCTGAAAGAAAACCCTCCCAGAGCAGTAATTAAACCAAAACTGTATAAAAAACAGAAACATTTTGCATTTAAGATTAAAACCCACTTTTGTTTGTAAATATGTTTTAGCCAAAACTCCTCAAGTGGCAGTTTTAGCTTCACCAGGTTCAGATTTACTGAAGGAAAGCTATATTATTGCATTTTAGCCAATAAAATGTTTATTTTCTTATCTGAAAAAGGAATTTAATTTGTTTGCATCTAATATTGTATGGAAAGGGCTTAAGTGGTTAAATGCAAAATCTGGAGAAGGCGCCATTTTTTACAGAAATAATCATTAGTTGCAGCCCTAACCTGAGGAAATACGAAAAGCTGTTTTCAAATCATGATTTCATTTATGATCAAATGAAAATGATCCTGTGTGAAAAAGTAATCACCCCCCCAAACCCTAGTACCTGTTTGCTCCAAACCTGCATCAAGTATTTATTATAACTGGTAATGAGTCTCTAACATCAGATTTGTTTCAGTTCAGCCACATTGGAGGGTTTTCATGCATAAGACCACGCCACAAAGTCTGAACTTTGACTAGACCATGCTAGAATCTTTCTTTGAGCCGTTCAGAGGTGGACTTGATGGTGTGCTTTGGATCATCGTCCCGCAGCAGGACCCGAGCGAGCTTGAAGGTCGGCCTTTGACAGGAAGTCATCCAGGTTCTGATCCAGCCAAGCAGACCCAGACCATAACTCTGCCACTTTTGTCTCTTCAGTCCGCAGAATCTTTTCCCAGAAGCCTTCAGAACCAGAATCAGCTTTATTGGCCAAGATTGTCACACAAACAAGGAATTGGGTTTTGGTTTTAAAGGGGCATAATTATGTAAAATCGACTTTTTTGAGCTGTCTATCATGTTTTAATGTTATCCCCTCGTCAGAAACATACCTGGCTTCCACAGAGCATCCCTACCTCATGACTTCCCCACTGAGCTCCTTCAGACTAGCCAGCAGCAATTAGCAAGCACCTGGTGGAACTGCTGAGCTCATTATACGAGCTACTTCTCAGTGAAACGCTGGTAAAAAAAATTTGTTAAAGGGTTAACAGAGGAGCGATGTTGTGATGACTTCCTGAAGGCGGAGTTTCAGAGGCCCAATTTCAAGGCGTTAAATTATGAAGTCAAATTTCTTTTAAGTCATGTTATAAAAATGCTGTATTTATCAAATAACTGAAGGTAACGTTACTGGATTGAGCTATAAAATGATTGTGGCTGAAAAACCACCCCACTTTAAGCGCTCACAGTGTTCAGACATTAAATATAAATATATAAACTTTAGAAGGAATAAAATAAAGGATAGAAGGAGCAGTACGTACAGCCATTTTTTACATATATAAAAAAATATAAAAAAAAGTCAGGTTGTTTATTTACTTTCACAGCAGAGTCGCTGTCTGCTCTGGCTGTAAGGTGTCCATCGTGTTCATCAGAGAGAGAAACTGTCCCTGTGGCGGCTGGTTTTAGCAAATAGCGCTCTGTCGCACCGACCTTTGGGGAAACGTCTGAACATTAACCCTTTAATAACGGTAACATTTTTGTCAGCATTTCACTGAAAAGTAGCTTGTATAATGAGCTCAGCAGATGCGCAGTTCCACCAGGTGTTTGCTAATTGCTGCTGGCTAGTCTGAAGGAGCTGAGTGGGGAAGTCGCGGGGGAGCAGGGGGCTCCGTGAGGCAGAAGCTTAGAAACTGCAGCTCCGAGGAGGAGCTGCGTCTCGGAGACGGCGCTCGGTCCATCCAGGTGTTTCGCACAGCTGAATGGTTGCCACGGGAGATTCAAGGATTTCTCAAACATGTATGAAAGAGTCAAAGCAACACTCCAGGTATGTTTTTGATGAGGAAATAACATTACAACATGATGGAGAGCTCAAAATAGTCGATTTTACATGATACTGGCCCTTTAAGCCCCTCATTCTCGTTTACTCACTGCTGGATTCTTCTGCTCACCCATCTTTGTCTCCCCTCTTCTCTTACGTCTCTACCTGTCTCCAACTGTGGTCCATTCATCTGTTTGGGGAGAGAAAATGAGTGGGATGAGAACACTCCTTTGGGGGGCGCCGGTGCTGATAGTTCTTGTACAGGAGATGCTTTTTGGGGAATTATGAGAGAAATCTTTATGTTCATTTGGGTCAGCAGTGGTTCTGGTTGAAACTCACCCACAGAGTTGCCCAGTCTCTCTTCTTTGTTGTTAAATCATGACCTCTCACCTTAACTGAGTTCAGCTGTAATTTTCTTTAGCAGAGTCATTTTTCAAATTCCTACCTACCTTTTTTTTTTTTTTTTTTTTTTTTTGGCATTTTACTTTCATTTCTTTAGTTGAATTCATGGGAAGTCCTTGTTTTTCTAACCTTTTCCTGAAGTGAAAGCATTTCTTCCTGGACTAAAATCACTCAGATCGTCTCGTGTTTCCGTTCGTGTGGACACGCATGACTGCTGAAGTAACCTTTGACACCATGAATATTCCTATTAACTGTAAGGTTAAAAGGGCTCCTGTTGGCTCCAGGGACCCTTCAGTCATCCACCAACACACAGATCTGTTCTTTAGGCTCTTTGTCACCAGAAGCCTCAGTTTTTTTCCAGTTTCTTCAGCTGAATCTGTGTGACTCCCCAAAGATGAGACAGTTTGACTGGCAGAAAGTAGGATTTTAGTTTCTATAAGGAGATTTAGCCAAAAACCTGGCGTTTCTGTGCATCACAAGAGGTTTGCAAGAAAAGTAAAAGCGACGGGTGTATAGATGTGCAGAATCTTAACGGTCCTTTAAAAAACGGGACAAAAACACAGCAGTGATCCATCATCCTTCAGAGGATCAGACTTCCTTCATTAGTCCCCCAGAGGAGAAATTTATATTTCAGTACAGCCCATCCAAGTGGACAGGTGTGTGAGGCCTGCAGCCGTCACTGAGAGGCGCCGCCCCTTTTTTTTTTTTTTTTGTCTGAATCAGGATCTCTGTCTCTTCAGGGTTTCAATATAAAGGCTGATAAGTCTTCAGATAATTTGTTTTTGATGCTGATCCAAAGACTGTGAGACATCAAAAAACGATCAGTTAACTCCAGAAATCTCTGCAACGTGCGAAATTAACGATGCGGTAGAAAAAAAAAAAAAAAAAAAAAAAAATGAAAAGCTAAAGCCGTGAAGATCTGACGTAAACCCGTGATGTGTTCTGATTTTTCGTTTCCCTTCGTAGTTGTGCTGCTGATGTCATCGTGGTGCGTTCAGGGTCTCCGTGTCGGCGTGTCTCCCAGGAAGCCTCTGTTCAGGGTCGGCACTCACCAGCAGATGGTCTGCCAGGTTTGGGACTGTCCCACGGAACCTAGCATTTCCTGGATTACCGTGAATGACCGTCCCTTATTGGCGTCCATCAGCAACAACAGAACCCACTCCACGCTGACCTATGACCCTGTTAAGATAGAAGACGAAGGACATCTGTTGTGTAAAGTCAGGTGTGGAAAACAACCGAAAGAGAGCCGAGCCTCCGTCAGTGTTTACTGTGAGTTTACGGGCCGAGACGAGTTCAACCCATATGGTTTCTGGTTCGGGTGCTAACATCATGTCCGTCCTGTGGTTCCAGCGTTTCCTTCAGACCCTGTGATCACCGGTCAGGACCGCCTGAGAGACCATGTGGAGACAGCCCTCACCTGCCAGGTGTCCGACCTGTTCCCTCCTGTGGACGTGAACATCACCTGGCTGAAAGGAGACACTGTTCTGATGAGCACTAGTGATTCTGAGTCCGGCTCCATTCAGTACATGCCCCGGAGAGAGGACTCGGGAGGGAACATCACCTGCAGGGCAACCATGGAGCTGCTGGATCTGCCACCTGAGGACAGGACCAGAGAGACAACCATCTCCCTAAATGTCCTCTGTGAGTCAGTGTGTTGAGAATTTCAGTCTGTCCCTGTCTTAGTAGCTGCGCCGGAGGCCTGGGTCCAGATGTGCTGCATCTGAGTCCCAACGTTGTCAGTCTAACCCATAAGCAATCTGAGTGGTAAGTTTGCCATGAAGTCCCAACTTCCCAACTTTATGTGATTCTCGAAATCCTCCATGTGCGTTTCAAAATCCTCAGTGGGACTCATGAAATCCTCACTCAGTCAGAGTCTGATGCCCTTAATTAGAGTCTGACACCCCGAATCAGAGACTGACCCCCTAAACTTAAGGTCTGACTCCCTGAATTTAAGATCTGACCCTGAATCAGAGTCTGATGCCCTGAATTTAAAGTCTGACCACTTCAACTTAAGGTCTGACCCCATGAATTTGTGTCTGACCCCCTGAATTTAAGATCTGACGCCCTGATTTGAGTTCTGACCCACCGAATCAGTCTGACCACCCGAATTTAAGGTCTGACGCTGTGAATTAGGATCTTGAGTCTTGGTCCCACGATCCTGTCCGCTGTAGAGTCAGAGATAATCTCTCAGCTCAGGCTCCTCTGTCTCATCCGATCTGAACCTGACTTCCCCCATCTTCCTCTTCCTCCTCTTCTCCAGATGCCCCTGTCTTCATGAACATATCCGACCCTGTGGAAATGATGGACGGTTCTCCGCTGACGCTCAGCTGTTCCGCAAAGGGAAACCCTGAGCCAACCATCACCTGGACGGTAGGTGGTAGATCTCTGCCAGGAGGTCGAGGGGGTCAGCTTGTCCTGTCAGCTGTGAAACTTTCCGATGGCACATGGTATGAGTGTGAAGCCAGAAACTCAGAAGGAAACCAGACTGCAGCTGTAAATGTCACAGTTTTAGGTGAGAGTGAACCTCTTGTCCCATTTAGAATCTGTTTTTGTTGTCTTTATTGTCTTCTGACACACCTGCCTGTTTTTTCGCATAGCTCCGCCCACCAACTCCTCCCTCTCAGTGGATCCTGGTGAGGAGGTGGTGGAGGGTCAGCAGGTGAACCTTACCTGTAGCGCTGTAGGGGCTCCGCCTCCTACCCTTGTTCTGAAGAGAAAAGGGAAGGAGCTTCTGAGGACTGACTCCACCTCCGTACTCAGCTTCAACCTTTCCTCTGCTTCACTGGAAGACTCTGCCCTCTACGAGTGTGAAGCCTCCAACCAGTATGGTTCCCAGCAGGTCTCCAGGTCCATCATTGTCAAAGGTACTTCTACTCCCAGCTGTTCTAACTGGACCATGATCCTGTTGGGCCTGAACTCACATGTCTTCCCCCTCATTCCCTCAGCTCATCCTCTGCAGCTGGAGGCAAGTCCTCAGGTCTCAGCGGAGCGGGGCTCAACCCTGATCCTGACCTGTAATGCCTCTGGGTGCCAACACCCCCCCACCCTCAGCTGGAGGACAGACCGGAACCGAACCTTCCTCCAGAGGACGGAGCCACAGGACGGCAAGTCCCACCTCCACCTGCAGTACCTTGACCTCCAGCATAAGGGAAGATACAGCTGTGATGCCGAGTGCGTCTCAGTCATCAGGACCAGGGAGATCCACGTTCAGGTCTACTGTGAGTCTGACCCGCCTGTTTCAACTATCTAACTGTTGATTTGAGGTGAAGTTGAAGAACATGGAGGAAGTCCTACTTAATTATTCAATCCACTTGGTGCAATTTATCAGTCCCACTATGGTCACACTGGGGGGCAACGCTAACTATAGAGTTAGTTGCGTGAATCCAAAACATTAGTTCCGCTAATGCTATAGCACCATACCAACATAAGATTATTGGAAGTTAATGCTAAAGCGCTAATCATAAACAATAGCTAACGCTAAAGTGCTACTCAAACATAGTAATTAGTGGAGGCTAATACTAAAGCGCTAATCATAAACATTAGTTCCACTAATACTGAACACTACACCAACATAAAATTAGTGGAAGCTAATGCTAAAGCGCTAATCATAAACAATAGCTAATGCTAAAGTGCTACTCAAACATAGTAATTAGTGGAGGCTAATGCTAAAGCACTAATCAAAAACACTATTTCCTCTAGCACTAAAGCGCAAATCATAAACACTACACAGACATTACTGTTTACTGTGTAACTATAGTGATGCATTCTGGGTAGAACACAAACATCATTTGCTGCTAGGAGGAAGAGCTTCTTTTCTGGCTGTTCCCCCTTTTGTAAAACCTTCGTGTTCCAGCTGTTTCCAGTTCATGGTTCATTTGGCCTTGATGGTTCCTAGGTCGGTTCTGGTGGAGACCAAGAACCACATGGACAAACTTGTTTATGGTTACAATACAGTTTGGTTGAGATGAAATTTGCTAACAGACATTTAAATACTTGAGGGTTAGAAGAAAAAAGCACAGTAAATTTTAAATATGAGGCGTTGTGTGGTGTTCAGGGAGAGCGGGCGCCCCATTTAGAGAGGTGCTCTGGGTTTGATTCCCAATCCGTTCTCTACCTGCCCATTTCCTGTCTGATTACCGTTAATAAAGGTCACAAAAGGCAAAAACAGTGAATACATTTAAACTTTTGCACTTTTAAAGATGATTACCAGTCGTATGTTGTGAAAAAATAAATCGTTAAAAGCCTGAAATTCCATCATATTCATGCTGATAATTTGATTAAGAGTGGTTTAGCAACAATAAACCCCCATGGATGTCAAATGTAAACTCCCAGAGATGATAATGTTAATTTTTCCAGGAGTCTGGGTAACATTAGTGGGAGTTTGGCTTCCTGCCTGCTGATATCAGAGGTTTAAAAGGAAAGAGAAAGCACTCATAAATCAGAAATTAGATAAAAGCTGAGAGGAAATCATCCCAGGATTCATTTCATTCTGATGGGCCGCTGCAGCTCAGTCTCCTGGGATTCGCTCGGTCCTGCTGCTGCGACGTCCCCGCGGGTCAAAGGTCAGAAAGTTTTACATTGTTGATTTAGTCCCAGAGAGAGTAACAGCATTTCCTGACGCAGATTGTTCTGCCATCAGAACAGGGCAACACCTCCCACTGTTAACTTTTAAAGACGCAACACAGCAGCCGTGGGCGTCAAGTTTCTGAGTCAGAAACACAGAGAGGAGCTGAAAGCAAATGGCGTTGCTGTTTGGCAGTAAGTTCAACTGAAAACAGCAGCAATTAGCAGCTCTGATTATTATTTTTAAACCTGAAGACTGAAGTCTTCGACTGATGGACACAAAAAGAGACAACGGCGCTGCTCAACGTGAGAAAAATGTTCATTTTATCCACCGTCATCCTTCAATCTGAGCTGCAGTGGACAAACTCCACGTCTCCGGCTGACAGGACATGACCCGACATGGTGGGAAAAGACAAACACCCCTCACCCACGCACACATACTGACTGCTCGGACTTTTTTAGCAAGCCGTGAAACGCTCCCACTCAGAAACAGACAGGCGGAGACGAGTCCCAGTTTCACATGAAACGGTTTCATCCAGCCGCATAGACTCTGTAATCCAGGTCCAAATCCTCAGTTCATCCGAGCTTTACAGCTGCTTTTAAACCATGACGAAATAAGCCTGTTTTAGTCTCCAAAGATTAAACAATGTAAAAAAAAAAAAAAAAAAAAATGTTTTCAAAATTTTGGAATAAAAACAAAAAGTGCAGAAATTATACATGAATTCATTCCTATCATAACAAAAAATAACAGCAATAACCGGAAAAAAAACTACTAGTTAAGGCAATTTCCAATTAATGAAATATAGCACGGGTTAAATATTTGAACTTTTAAAATAAAAAATATTTTCTCAAAAAATTTTCATGAGAATTCATACCACATAAATACAAAAGGGCCTAAAAATAATTCATATAGTTATTTATCTCTAAAATGTGGCAAAACTGGACATTACAATTTAAGATTAAATTTAAAATATATATTATTTAAGGATGAATATATTTTATAAACATAAATGTAAAAGAAATTAAGCGAATGGTTATAAAAACTGCAAAGATCTTTAATTAAATTTAAAACTCATTACTGTTAGAAATTTAGACTGAAGTACTGATTTATGTCACATCTTATAGGTCACATTTATATTGCCTGTGAACATTTTTTTTATATTTATATTGCTGTTTTTTGACCACATTTTGTAATGTATTTATGTTTATTTATTTGTTGTGTAATGAAAAGACCAAGGTCTGCGTGTGGAGGAATGAGGCAGCCATCGAGAGTCTGCTGAGGTGCTTAGATGTCGGATCCCTCCTGGGTTCAGTTGGACTCCAGATGAAGTTTCTAAGTCTCTGGTGTTTATTTCAGTTTGGACTTTATTAAGAGCAAAGCTTCAGTCGTTGATGGTTTCAGGCGATGCTGAAGCAATAATGGAAAACATGAGGAACTTCAGAGCTGATTTTTATTCTTTGTTGAAGTTTCCCACAGGATTTCAAAGGATGTTTATTAAAGGGCCAGCATTACGTGTTTTCCAGGCACATAGAATCATTTTATAGTACAATCAAGTAACTATGTTACCTTCAGTTGTTATAAAAATGCTGAATACATCAAATACGACTAAAAAGAAATTTGACTTCGCAATTTAACACCTTGAAATTTAGCCTCTGTCTCTCTAAAAACTCCTGTTCTCTCTGAAACTCCACCTTCAGGAAGTCATCACAACATCGCTCCTCTATTAACCCTTTAACAACATTTTTATCAGCGTTTCACTGAAAAGTAGCTCATATAATGAGCTCAGCAGATGCACAGTTCCACCAGGTATTACACAATTGCTGCTGCTGCTCGTCTGAAGGAGCTGAGTGGGGAAGTCGTGGGGTAGGGGTGCTCTGTGAAGCTTAGAAATTGCAGCCGAGGAGGAGCTGTGTCTAGAAGGTGGAGCTAGGTCCATCCAGGCATTTTGCTCAGCTGAATGGTTGCCTCAAACATGCATGAAAGAATCAAGGCAACACTCCAGGTATGTTTTTGATGAGGAAATAACGTTATAACATGATGGAAAGCTCAGAAAAGTCGATTTTACATAATACTGCCCCTTTAAGTTCCTGAAGCTTGAGAAGTTTCTCCAGAAAACTGGAGCTGATCTGGAGGTTCATGAGTCCTTTCCAAAATCCCAAAGTTAAATTGTTACCAAGTCGGGGGGGGGAAGGGGGTAATTAAGGCTCTTTGAGAAGTTTTCATGATTATAAACATGTTGAAGACAATTTGAGGAGGAATTTAGGTTCTTGCTGATGTAGATTTAGTCACGTTGGTTTTAGATGTTCAAACTTTGAGTCCTGGTCTTGAACCAGTTGAAGATGCTTTATTTAAGTTTTTCAGGTTTATCTGGAGTTTTTAGGGCTGGTCCATCAGGTTCCTGGAGGTTTTACGAGAAGTTTAATGGACCCTTGAAGATATTTCTGAAAGCAGATATAGGAATCATCTGCATTATGGTCAATTTAACCGCATCAGCCACAGATCTGATCTTGAACAGACTTTAATCAGCTTTCCTCCAGGGACCCCAGGATCACACTGACCTTTGACCTCTTCGCCCTTTTCCGGATCTGTTTATAGCTGAGAAGGACTCATAGGGAACCTTCTGGGAGTTTCAGCTGCCTTTAATGGGATAATAATGTCTTTATGAATGTTTTTAGACCTCCAGAGAAGAGAAAACAGCAATTTCTAGAAATTTGGAAGCAGCCCAGAATAACTGGTGAAGGTTTTAGAAGGTTGGATGTTGAAGAGGTTCTAATGAAGGCCTTTGGTTTCACAGCGGAGGTTGTAGCATTTTTAAAGGTATTAAAGTTATTGGTTGTAGGAAGACTGTAATTTCTGTGACACTTCAGGAGGCTCTGAATGATCTGAGGTGAGCTTTGAGGTAATGGAGAAGTTTCATGGGTCTTCTGGAAGGTTTTTTCAGACCATGAATCCTTCCAGCTTCATTGGATACATTATTTTGAAGTTGAGTTTGAGCGAATTTAGAAAAGACCTGTCAACATTACAAAAGGTTTAGATAAATAAGTTCAGTTTATTTGTATTGCATATTTCAGTAGCAAGGCAGTTCAAAGTGCTTCACTTCATAAAAACATCAATCAAGTATACAACAAAATCATCAAAAACATCAAAATCATCAAGCAAACATAGTTGAAAAATATTGATCAACTTACTGTATTTAACTGATTTACACTCAAACTTCCCAAATTAAGGCAAATTCAACTCAACAACAACCAGATGTCCTTTATCCTGTCGGATGTCGAGTACTTCTAACTGGTTCTCTGCTGTCTCATCCTGTCTCTCCAGCTTTTCCATCTGACCCCGTTCTGCAGGATCCTGGTCCCGTCCTGCTGGGCCAAGAAGTCCAATTTCGCTGTGATGTCACCAACATCTTCTCAGCCAATAAGCTGAGGTTCCGCTGGCTGCTGGGGAACACGACTCTCATAACGGAGATGTACAAGTTCTCCGATTCCTTGCAGAACATCTCGTCTGTTCTAAGGCATCAGTTCCAGGAAGTCCAGCACGTCCTGACCTGCAAGGTGGAGCTGCTGACGGAGGAGAGAGATGTTTGGAAGTCCAGGGAGACCAGCATCCCTCTGCAGATCCACTGTGAGTAGTTGGGGTTTGGGTAGGGCTGGGGGATAAATCGAATTTTTGGTTTTTGAAGATTTAATTTTTGGAAAATCTGGAATTTTTTTTCCCACCAAAGCTCTCCTTGTGAATCAAAATTCCTGTAACCTGGCCCTGATACTCCATCGTACAACTCACAGAAGGGATGACTGAAATAAAATCCACTTTTTGAAAATATTTTCTGTCGTTGGTAATTTCTTTTTTTTTAGAAAAGAACGAGAGAAAAAGAAAATCGATTAAAATTGGATCTGATATGAAAAAAAATTGAGATTTTATATTTAAGTCATATCGCCCAGCCCTGGGTTTGGGTCAAGTTTTAATGAGTTATGCTGAGGTGACGTTAGATGATATAGCAGGTTATTCAGATTTCCGAGTTGACTCGAAGAGTGAGAAGCAGGATATCTAAACGCTTTTTTTCTCAAGGCTTTAGCACCATTATCAAAACCAGAGTTTGGTTACTTATTAAGGACGATCTGCCAGAAGTTTGATCTTCTGACCCAACAGAGAAGAAAATCCAACGTTAGAATAAAACAAACGAGTCAGAGCTGTGATGAATCTCATAGATCTGTAGAAAACCAACCAAGATGCATCCTGACAAAGATCCTGAGTTTTAGTCTAGACCAGGGGTCTGCAACCTGCGGCTCTGGAGACGCAAGTGGGTCTTTAGATCTTCCAAAGTGGCTCTTAATAATGCTCGCTCAAAATCATAAAGAATCAACTAATGTTTTCAATATAACTTTAATAACAAATGCTGGTTGGAGCCGTTTATGTAAAAAAAATTGATATTCCATGATATTCACACTAAAAATACCAGTAGTATTGTTTTAGATTTATAAAAATTTTTTGTAATTAAGTTGGAAACTATGTGCTTTTTTTTCATTTTCCATCAATTTCAACATCCCACAGAAGGAAATGTATCCATCTTCTTTTCTGCTAAAGTTTTATGTTTTCCTTGATTTTAAAATCTAAAAACAGACATAAAACGGGATTCTTTAAAAATTATATTTCCTGAAGTGGGTATTTATCAAAAAAAAAAAAAAAAAAAAAAGGTTTTTTTTGTGTGTTTAAAAAGGTGTTGTAACATCTGTGACTCTAAATAAGTCTTATATAGGTGGACTGAAGGCAGATATGGCTCTTAGATTGCAGGTTGTGAAGGTTGCAGTCCCCTGGTCTAAACTGGTTTTAATTGTTGCTTCAAATCCTTTTACTTTCTGTCGAAGCGAACTGACTTGAATTGGAAAGTCTGAACTCACCCTTTAAGATTTTTTTTTTTTTTGTCTATTTCTGTCCCAGATCCTCCGAGGTCGATCGTCCTGTCCATCAGTCCAGGCGAGGAGGTGCTGGAGGGCCAGCAGATGACGTTTACCTGCCGTTCAGACGGAGCTCCGCCCCCCACAGTGGTGCTGAGGAGAAATGGGGAGGAGCTTCTGAGGAGCGACTCCAACTCCTCATCCTCTGTGACCCTCAGCATCTCGTCCACACTTCTGGAAGAGTCGGGCCTCTACCAGTGTGAAGCCTTCAACCAGTACGCCTCCCGGTTTGTCTCCAGCTCCATCACGGTCAAAGGTCAGAATGTTAATGATTGAAACTGAAATTTCTATCAAGCGTTTTCCAAAATGACACTTTACAGTCGTAACCACACTTCCACTAATCTGCCAATAAGCTAATAGCGGAGCTAATTTTTAGTCTTGTGCTTTTGCTAACTAAAGTGCTAATTTACTCGGCTGTTTTGTAAACTTTTAGTTGAGAAGAGCTCAACATCTGTGTTGAAGTTTTGGTTATCGACTGTTAAAAACTCTTCAAGTGTTAGACGTTTATATTGATGCTCTTATTTTGAAGTGGGCGAAGACTGTGTACGCAGCAGTTCCATTTCCTCTCCTCACGTTCTCCACCCGTGATGCAGCAAATGATGTTTATTCGGTACCCAGAATGTATCGTAAACGGTTTAAAAATCCACTGTTGTCCTGCGTGCTTTCTGACCGAAGCAACAGAGTTAGCAATCCTAAGCTATAAAGCTGAAACCATGAGTGAAAGGTCTGTTCTAAAAAAAAAAAAATTCACTTCCTGAAGCACATCTGTACAGACTGGTGTGTAATTACAGCTTTGACCCTGTTGAGGGTGACTTACTATGTTGTAGCTCTTTAGCATCAGCTTTCGCTAAATACCATGTAGCGTTAGCAGAACAAATGTTTATGATGAGTGCTTTAGGGTTAGCTTCTATAAAACACCACGTTGGTGTAGCACTTTAGCGTTAGCAGGACTAATGTTCACGATTAGTGCTTTAGGATTAGCTCAACTAACTTTTTAGTTAGCAGTGTCCACCACAACTGATACCCCAAAATAAAATCAACCAGTTGCCTTCAGAAGTTGCCTATTTGGTAAATAGACTCCAGATGTGTGTAACTGAATCTGAAGGCCTCAGAGGTTCTTTATAAAACATTCATGAACATCCAACATCATGAAGACCAAGGAAACCTGCAGACAGGTCAGGGAGAAAGCATCCCAAGCTTTGAACATCTCACGGCGCTCTAATCAATCCATCATCTGGACACGGAGAGAGGATGTTTCAGGATGTTTGAAGACTTTCTTTCCATCCAGTTCTCGACTCTTCTTCTGCCTCCTGTTTCTTCTTCTCTCATTTCTGACTTTATCAGGGAAGTCAACCTCTGGCCACCTTCTTTCTACAAGATGTTTGGACAGAAATAGCCTCTGATCCCACTTCTGAGTCACGAGACTCTTGAGCTGCCAGCCTCCCTTCAGTGGGTGATCGAACCAGGCCGCTGCAGGAACTGTGGGTGTTAGTTTTAACTCCGGTCCCAGTGATACGGGCCTCTCAGTCAGAGGATGCAAAGAAACGTCCAGAAACTAAAATAAAAGCAGACAAACCATAACAAGCAAAACAAAACCTGACTAAACTGACCTCCTAAACTTTACATATATTTTTGTTGACATATTTTCTACCTGTTTTTGCACCGTGCGCCATAATTTAAATGCAAAAAGTTAAAAACTGACGTCTATTCCCTGTGGAATGGACAAAATGTTAGATATAAACAGGAGATTGTTTTAATTTCAGATGCTCTGACATTTTAATTAAACATAAATTTAATGGAAAAAATATCCTAAAGCTGTTTCGTTTTCCAGCAAATTAGCAGAAACCAGTTTGACCCTCAGTCAGATGACAGAGTTGTCCACTATCAGGTGATGATGTGCTGGTTAAAGGTCAAACAACAGGTCAAGAGGCTTCATCTGAAAAGCTTTGACCTGCTGCTGCAAACGTTCTTGACCCGTCTATGGAAACACTCTGAACTCATAAAACTGAAGGATGACATTTCTGAGAAGCCGATTAAGAAGCAGCTATTTGTCCAAAATCCTTAAACAGTAACGGGTCAACCAGGAAACCGGCTGCCAGGGTCTGTTTGTTTTACTTTTCTGTTATCTGAGGAGGTCTGAAAGCTCTAGTGATTGTTTTCGGTCAGAACCTCCTTAAAGTATTACAATTAGTCACCAGCAACGCCTCCACACGCGCTTCTCTCCAAAGTGTCCAGTGATTTATCAGTGAATGTCAGCGTGCCAAGAGACGGCCGGAACCTTGATCACTGCGACCAGAGGCAAAGCAGAGGATGAATCACCACAACAGTAGGAGATTTTGTAACTGATCCATCACCGCAGGGGATTTTTAAAAAGAAAAACGGAAGCAAAACTCCTGATGTGAGTCTGATTTGACCGTTTTCTCTCATATGTTCCAGCAAACTGAATATTGTTACCTACCTACCTAGCTACCTCCCTCCCTAAAGACCTCCCTATCTAGCTACCTATCTACGTACTTACCTACCTACCTCCCTATGTACCTGCCTACTTCTCCAACTACCCACCTACACCCCAATCACCTCTCTACCTACCTACCTACCAACCTACCTACACCCCAATCACCTCTCTACCTACCTACCTGCCAACCCACCTACACCCCAATCACCTCTCTACCTACCTACCTGCCAACCTACCTACACCCCAATCACCTCTCTACCTACCTACCTACCAACCTACCTACACCCCAATCACCTCTCTACCTACCTACCTGCCAACCTACCTACACCCCAATCACCTCTCTACCTACCTACCTACCAACCTACCTACACCCCAATCACCTCTCTACCTACCTACCTACCAACCTACCTACACCCCAATCACCTCTCTACCTACCTACCTGCCAACCTACCTACACCCCAATCACCTCTCTACCTACCTACCTACCTCTCCATCTACCTATGTACCTACCTACACCCCAATCAAGTCAAGTTTATTTGTATAGCACATTTCAGCAGCAAGGCAGTTCAAAGTGCTTCACATCATAAAAAACATCAATCAAGTATACAGCAAAATCATCAAAACAGCAAAATCGTCAAAATTATCTAGCAAATACACATGAAAATCATCAGCAAAAATATTGATCAATGATTCACTCACTTTAACTGATTTGCACTCAAGCTTCCACCCTTTGGAGAACCGAGCTGATCTCACCCGGATTTGTTTGCAGATTTATGGTCCAGACTGCGAATCAAAGGCGGCTCTAAACAGGAGGGTTTTCAGCCTTGATTTAAAGGAATTTAGTGTTTCGGCTGTTTTGCAGTTTTCTGGGAGTTTGTTACAGATTAGAGTAGCATAAAAACTGAAAGCTGCTTCTCCATGTTTGGTTCTGGTTCTGGGGATGCTGAGCAGACCAGAACCAGAAGACCTGAGTGGTCTGGAAGGATGATACAACAGCGCTTTATAAAACCTGCAGGACATTATCCAACTTGTGCAGATAGACCAACACACGCTGTAACACCTGAAAAATGTGCTTCATCACCTTCAGAAATGCTAAACATCCTATCACACCAACAGCTGCATGCGTTATGTAACACCAGCAGAACACACTGTAACACCTACGGTCTGGTTTTGTTCTGTTCAGCTCCCCCGAGGAACACTACCATCCTCATCCTTCCATCTACAGAAGTCCAGGAGGGACAAAATGTGACAGTTTGCTGCCAAACCATCAGCTTCCCACCATCAGCGGTGATCCTGCGGAAGCCGAACAATGGGACAGAGCTGTACTCCACCAGCGGCACCTTCGTGTTGGTTAACGTCACTTCCAGCGACTCAGGGTTATACCAGGTCAACGTGAGCAACGATCTCGGCTTTGAAGTCAAAGTCTTCAACATCAGAGTCAGAGGTGAGTAAAATCACAAACCACTAAACGAAGATCTTAGATTACATTTCATCTTTTTGCTCGTATTTCTTTTGCAGAAGTCAGAACCGGACTTCCTCCAGGTTTCAGCATCATCCTCATCTCAGCCGCCAGCGTCGCCGCCGGGCTGACGGCTTCCGCTCTGATCCTCGACTATATGAGGAGATCCAGGAAAAAAGGTTTCTATCAGCTGCCCCAGTCCGCCCCGCCTTCAGCGTGAAGCTAACAGCAAGCTAACAGACTCACTCCTGAGGCAGCCGACGTCTAAAATACGGCTTCTTCTACGGTCCTCTGGGACATCCGAACGTGTTACCAAGTTTTAAAGCTTGGTATCTGATAGCAGCATGAATACTGAAGCAGGGCTTTGATTCGCTGAAATGTGGCAACCGACAGACAGGTTGCATGAGGCTGGCTGCTCTGGGACCTGGAAATCTTTGGAGACAATCTCTAACTAACGCTAAACTCTGCTTTTCTGTTGGAACATGTGGCTTTGATTTCCTGAATAACATGCATCATGTGGCCGAAGTGCAACTACATTTCCCTCCGGATGTGGAGCTCCTTAGATTCAAGCCTTGACTTTAACATCCCCAACCAGATTCCTAAGGTCCCGCTTTTCCCAGCAAGCAGTGCTGTAACACTGGTGTGCCCCCCCACCCCCAGTTTTGTTATTTTCACTTTTTAGTCACATTTAAATCTTTCAGATCATCAAGCAAATGTAAAGTCAGACAGATGACAAGAAAGTGCAGTTTCAGATGATAATTTCATTTCTTAAGGGAAAAAGTAACTAAACCAGTCTGGATTTTTGTGAAAAAGTATTTACCCCTTTTGTTGAATCATAAATCAGCTATATTTTTTTGTACATCTGAATACATTTAGCAGTGTGGTGGACACTGCTAGTTAAAGAATTAGCCGTGCTAACCCTGAAGCACAAATCATTAACAATAGTTCTGCTATCGCGCTACGCCAACATGGTATTTAGCAGAAGCTAATGCTAAAGCGCTAACTTCCACCATGTTGATATCCACCATGTATTAATGACACATGTGATATATCACCTTCAACAGGGTTAAATTTGTTATTTTACTCCTATCCACGCTTCAGGAAGTGATTCTTTGGAATCGACTTTTCATTCAGGGTTTCAGTTTTATAGTTGAGTATTGCTAACTCTGTTGCCAATTTACTGTAGAACAGCAATGAATTCTGGGTACAAAATAAAGGTCATTTGTTGCATCGCATCAGGGATGGAGAAGTGAGGAGAGGAAGCGGAACCGCTGCAAAAACAGTCATTCCCCACTTCAAAATAAGAGCATGAATATAAATGTCTAACTAGTTGAAGAGTTCTTAACAGTCAAGAATTAAAACTTCAACACAGATGTCAAAATTTATTCAACTGAAAGTGAACAAAACAGCCAAGAAAATTTGCAGAACTAATTTAGGGGAAGCTAAGTGTGCTAAACATTTTCAAAGTTAGCAAAAGCGCTAAGCTAAAAATTAGCTCTGCTATCAGTTGATCAGTGGAAGTGTGTCCGCCACTGACAATTAGGCTCTCCACACCCAGGCCTAATTTCTGCCTGACCTGGAGAGTCAAGAAATCTCTGAAACAGAACCAGTCTGACAACATGAAGTAGGCTAAAAGATCTTAAAGAGCAACACATCATGTCTGGATCTATAGAAATTCAACAGCTGATGAAAAACAAAGACTATCAAGCTGGAAATGGAGACAAAAATATTTCTCACATGAAAAACCCAGAACATCTAAATCTCTGCAGGCCGAAGTTAAGTTCAAAGTTCACGATTCAACAATAATAAAGAGAGACTTTCAAGGCCAGAACCACTGCTGACCCAAAAGAACACAAAGACCCATCTCACATTAAAAAAATACATAAAAACTGAAAGCTGCTTCTCCATGTTTGGTTCTGGTTCTGGGGATGCAGAATAGACCAGAACCAGAAGACCTGAGTGGTCTGGAAGGCTCTGATACGACGACAACAGGTCTTTAATGTATTGTGGTACTAAGCCGTTCAGTGATTTATAAACTGCCAGAAGGATTTTAAAGTCTATTCTCTGAGCTCCAGGGAGCCAGTGGAAGGACTTTAGAACTGGGGTGATGTGCTCTGTCTTCCTGGTTTTAGTGAGAAGACGAGCAGCAGCGTTCTGGATCAGCTGATTTTTATTTTATTTTATTTATTTTTTTTTTTTTAAGCAGACCTGTGAAGATACTGTTGCAGTAATCAATGTGACTAAAGATAAACGCATGAATGAGTTTCTCTAGATCTCGTTGAGACATCAGTCCTTTAATCCTGGAAATGTTCTTCAGGTGATAGAAGGCTGACTTTGTAACTGTCTTTATGTGTCTCTGAAGGTTCAGGTCTGAGTCCATCACTACACCCAGATTTCAGGCCTGATCACTAGTTTCTGGCTGTAATACCTGAACCTGCACGCTGACTCTAGATCGTTCCTTGAGAGTCCTCTTTGCTTGAAGGAGGACGTCCAGCCTTCTTCAAGCAAAGAGGACTCTGGTGCTCTGGCTTCAGGTCACAAACCTGAAACCAGGGCACCAGAGTACGGCAGCAAGTCCACCTCTAAATACATGACAAAAAGGAATCGAATGGCCTAGTCAAAGTCTGGCATAAATCCGTTTAAGATCCTAACCCACGAATGTGACTGAATTAAAATAATTCTGGGCCAGAAAAAAGGCCTGGTACCAGTTACCGCAAACGCTTGATGCCAGTTGTTGCTTCTCGGCTCGGCAGGACCGGTTTTCAGGTTTAGGCACCAATTCCGGTTTGGCTCGGATCGCTTTTCCCCTAAAAACTCAGGTTGATGATCTGAAACATTTGGGTCTGAGCATCTAAACCTGTTGCTGCCTTTCCCCCTAAACGTGACCTCTACCTCATCTTCCTTTGAACCACTGTTAAGAGCCCAGGCCGTAACCACGGAAACGTAAACACTTATTGCACACCTGGAGAGGCAGCTGTACCCCAAGCTACATGTGCTCAAATGTTGGTAAACCGGCCCCCCATGACGGAAAACATGTTCAGTTTAAGCTTTCATTTCCTTCTGTTTGTTTGGTACTGATGCAGCTCCGTGTTTGTGTTAGATTCTGCTGATTCAGCAGCTCTGTACAATTCCTTTCTCACTGTTTTAAATAAAGATATTTATTTCCTCGCTCTTCCTTTCCCACTTCGCGCAACGTTATCATCTGATAATACTGGATTTTTTTTTTTTTTTTTTTTTTTTCTGGGAATTCCCTGGGAGTTCCCAGCTTTTGCTTTTGCTTCTGCTGCCGTTTACTGGAAATCTTCGGGTCGTCTCAGACCGTTGCCGTGGTGACGGTTCAGCTGCAGCCCTGAGGACTGGTTTGGTTGTTTTCCACTGTTTTCTGCAACGGAGGGAAAAAAAAAAAAAAAAAGGCATTTTTATCTCAAGTTATTAAACAGTGCATGCTGGTAAATATTCAATTTATGGTCACAACTGAACCTCTAAAACAAGTGTGCAACAAAACTTCATCTGGAATAGCTGGAAGTTGTTTTTAAACTTTAAAAGCAGATTAAATCCGGATTACTTTTGGATCGTTTTAGTTTTCCTGCGTCAGGAGACTCGATGGCCCGCTTCGGGTCCAGTCTAAGTCCTGCAGCAGTTTAACGGGGCTCACCGGATGCTTTGAACAGAAGCCGTTTCTGGTGGCTTTAGTCTCCAGCGCCATGGCGACTGGTTCCCGGGCCCGTCGTCATGGAAACTGGGATGTGAGGCGTGAGGAGAGACGCAGCGAATGTGGATGAGGTCCCTCGCTGGCGCTGGACCCGTTTCAGCGCAGACCCTCTCCAAACACAGTGGCGGTCTGTTCTCCAGGCCCGTTTCTCCACCAGAACCACTGACTTCCAGTCATGTGGCACCGTCTCCGCGGCAACCAGGCCAGGTCCAGCCTCCTGACAGAGACGGTGAGGCAGGAGGGGGAGCTGCTTAAAGCGGATTCAACAGGGAGGCTCCATGTTTGACACCCTGGGCTTTGACCGGAACACCGGCAGAACCAGAACACGCTGTAGCACCTGCAGAGAACCTGATAACTGTTGGTACCGCAGAACCAGAACGCTGCAAAACAGAAAGACTAAAACGTTTACCTGGAATGCATGTGCACCTAATGGTGGCGCAACTCCGTTCAAGTTTTCAGTCGAGTTAGTTTCAGGCCCTCGAACTAATTAATCGCGTTTTAATCAACTGTATATCGGCAAAATCTGCAACATTTTCAATTCTAAAACCCTTTTTGCTGCAGAATTATTGAATAAACAGCCATCTGAGCTCAACAACAAAGATGTTTCTAGTTTTTAATCTGCTCTTCAGGTTCTTCATCAGATTGGAGCAAAGTTCATCCTTCCAGAGTTCCAGGAACCTCTGATCATTCATGGAGCTTCTTTAGACATTAGCGCTGCTGCTACATGTTTAGCATTGAGATGCTATTCTAGGCTAGCATAGCTTCTCTGAGAGGCCGACTGCTTTTAGCACAACTTAAACACAACCAGAGTCTTTTCCAGCGTCCCGTCAGATCGGCTCTGGAAGCAGAAATGAACCCCCAGAGGAGCTGCTTTGTTGTCCTCCATTGTTGTTTTTGGATGCTGCTTGTGTGTCAGACTAATGGGCTTATCAGAGACGACTGGAACCTTCATATGTAAAACAAAAAACAAAACCTTGAATAAAAATCTATGTAATTAATCAAAATGAGCGCATTAAAGTCCCAACCTTACTGTGTTTTTGTTCCTCCAGGAGCTGCAGAACAATCTGTAAAATGTAAGGATGTCTAAGTTTGAATGGCGCTACAGTCCGTCAGCCTGATCTCCTTAAATAATGAAGTGATTCTTTAGCATGAAGCAAATGATTTTCATGGTTATCCCCAGTTTTCTAACCAGACAGAGATTTAAAGAGGAGCAGCAAAAGCAAACGAGGTGGATTAGCAGCGCTGCCAACTGATGGTGTCGTCCAGGACCTGTTGATGTGGAGAATCGCCTCAAATGCCTGGATATTTAGCTGTTCGCATGTCAGGGCGGTCAGGAGACTGGCATACAGCAACAGTCTTCAGTCAGAGGCCTCTTCAGCTTCGTTGTAAGACTGACTGCTACTGGAGATTCCTCCTGCCCACAGCATCACCATCCACAACAACTCTTTGAAGATCTTTGAAGATACCTGGATGAGCTGCGTTACATTTAATTTCCCTTTGGGATAAATAAAATATTTATAAAGTGAACTGAATTATTTGAAGTGAGGTGTTTCTGAACAGCAGCAGGGAGAAATATGTTACATGTACCCAAATCCACATGAATAAAAAACTTTTCAAAGATGAAATACAAGAGTTAAATCTGTTCAAGAAGCCAAATTTAAAATAAAAAAAACAAGATGTTTCACTTCCAAAAGATCCTCGCCCAAAGCTTTTTTTTTAAAACCGAAACTATGACGTTCCTGCAGATGTTTTTGTTTTTCCAGAAGCAGCTTTTCCAGCATCATGGCACTGCTTAAACACAACATCTCACAAAGTGTTTTTGGTCTCGTTTCTGGAGCAAAAATCTTAAATACACTTGAAATAAGACAAAACTAACTTACAAGTAACTTTTCAGCACAATATAGGATATAGCCCCATATTATAAGTTAAAATGTCTTGTTCCACTGGCAGATTATTTCACTTATAACGAGAACTTTTTCATCAATTTTAAAGTAATTATTGACTTTAAACAAGCTGCTATATCTGCTGAAAAGTTACTTGTAAGTTGGTTTTCTTATTTCAACTGTATTCAAGATGTTTGCACTGGAAACTCGGCCAGAAATACTTGGTGAGATTTTGTGTTTTTTGCAGCGTGACACCAAATGGCTGCATGAAAAGGCCTTTTTTCCTCTGAAATGACTGATTATTACATAAAGCACAGAAGTGTTTATAAAAGAAACATTGTAAACTCTGCAGAACTTTTTAAAATCCTATTTTAAGCCACAAGTTTTTAAACAGATGTTCATGTTGGATCTTCTTGCAGCAAGTCTTCTTATAAATGTTTTGAACTCTGGCTGACATGTTGAAGGCAGCGAAAATAACCCTTAGTGTCCAAACAGCGGATCAGAGGGTAAAGATGTTCCATCCTGCCGAAATCTGCAGCTCTTAAGAGACAAAAAGCCGAATTAAAATCTGCAGGCAGAGATTCTTCAGGTCAGGGAAACAAAGAGCTCCATCTTCATTTGCTGGCAGGAAATACCAGAATAGCAGGAGATTAAAACGACAAGACGCAGCAGAACTCCTCTGCACACAAGGTGAGGGGTCGCAGAAACTCGGCGGGACAGTGAACGCGACACGGTGGAAAAACACCAGATGGAGCAAAAAGAAACACTCATTATGATGATTCTGCTGAATCTGTGCAAAGAGGCTGAGTCACCGAGGGACACCAGGGACACCAGGGCCTGTTGATCCGGAGGAAAAAAAAAGAAATTGAAAGCTTGAATGTCAGAGGGCACCTTCAGTCCTGCAGAGCTTTAATAGAAACACAAAATCGCAGAAAAAAGTGAATCTGGTTGCTGCAGAGCTCAGCAGGATTGCAATCTGTGCAGAACCTGAAATAAAACCAGATTTTCTAACTTTTTGTAGGGAAAATTTAATGGAGGATTTTAAGAAAAAAATCATCTGCAGCTCAGAAACAGGAGATTCAGTCAGTTTACGCACTAAGGGAGGTTGGGCTGCAGCCGTCTGTTTAGATTTCAAACAAGCAGATGACCTGTTGGTGTGTGTTTGATCTCAAATTACTCCTTAATTTATCAGAATAAGCAGCTGCCTGTTTGAAATCATGGGTTTCAAACCCAAAACAACATGTTTCTGGAGATGGGATGAAGTATTCCTGTCCTGACTGCCCTCTGGGAGCACCACAAGGCTCTATTCTGGGAACACCTTTGATCATCTTGTGTATTTGTCATGATGCTGACTGGTGAAAAGACCCAAATGTTGGCAGGCCGAGGCAAATTTAGCGCTAACAAAGACTGGTTTTAAATATAAAACCTGCAATTTACAATCACCAACACCAAAAAATAACAAAAAGCAGCAGGAAGAACCTCAAACTGAGACACTGGGATCTTGAACCAGAGGAGACTGATTACCTGGGTACAGGTAGGAGTTCCCTGAGTGAACACCCAGAAACAACACGACCCGGCGTGAGAACGGGTCAAGGAACCAACCAAGAGGCGGCAGAAACCCACCACAATAACAGGAACCCCAGTGATTTCTAGATACAACAGAAAACAAAGACTAAAAACTTTAAACAGAAACTCAACTAATGCATGAAAAGCTGAAAGTAAAGAAAACGCCCAGATGTGTTTTAATTTGAGTAATTTATGACTCAGGTTGGATGCTGCCTCTGCTCTGCATCAGCAGATTAAAATCTGCTGGCGTCCTGAAGCCAGGATGTGACTGGAGGCTGTGAGAGTCATTAACATTCCTGGTGACTGAAGTAAAACTCATGTATTTTATAAATAAACTGCACACAGACGGAGGCACCACATTTCACTTATTTCTGTTCATTTTGATCTTTTTGGCTTAAAAAAAAAACAAATTTTAGTTTCTCAGAAAATGTAAATATTACACGAGGTCAATAACAAGAAAGTAGCTGCGTTTCCATCAACCTTGAAATGCGCAGTTTGAAATAAGGAAAACAAATTCGCTTAATGGCAACGCGCCATTTTAGAAAAAAATTTTTTTTGAAAAGTTTAGACGCCAGGATGAGGTGGTTTTTCGGCCGCATCAATGTTGGTTTATTTCGCAAAACTGTGATGGAAAAAAACTTTTTTTTTCGCATCACACAAGTCACAGGATCAACAACCGGATGTTGCCAGTCGCGCAAACCAACGAAGAAGAGGACAACAGGAAGTAGTAGGAGGATAATGGCGGCATGTTTTTTTTTTTTGTTGTTGTTGTTTTGTTTTGTTTTAAAATGACTTATCGCTTGAACAAGCTTATTTATTTTTAGCTCGCATATTTATTTTCCCGATGGATAACTCGGGGTAACGAGTTTTCTTTTTTTTTTTAAATAAACTTTAACATTTTACAGTACAAAAAGGTTCCAACGCCTTTTGCATCACAATATATACACATATACTTAACAAAAAGCCAAGGGCCAGCATTATGCAAAGCATTATATAAGAAAAGTGAGAAGGGCATTAATCAGGAAAGTTAAAATTAATCAAAAAATAAAGAAATTTGCCAACATTTTTGTCTTTTACAAAACTTACAGATTTTGCATAAGACTTCAGCTCATTTTTCCAGTGGATCATATTGGGCCGACATCTGAAGAAACGACATTTATATAAATAATATTTACCCAGTATAATCAGATTGTTGATAGCACATTCCCTACTGCCAAGCTTATTGAATATCCCAAACTGGATTTCTTTTGAAGAGAAAGCAGGTAGTTGAATCCCTGTGGATTGGATCCAGCTGTGAAAGTCAAGCCCAAACCTCTGGACTATCATGCAATCAAAGAGAAGACGATCCAAGTTCTCACTTTCTGTCCCACAAAAGCAACAGTTCCCGACGTTCATCTTAAATTTTGTTCTTAAAAATTATTTAGTTGGATAAATACTATTTATAATTTTAAACTGAATTTCCTTTGCTTTAGGAGGGACTGGAGATGACATAAATTTAATCCTAATCTTTTTTTTAAGACCTCTTCCTTAAAGTCTTTGAGGATATATTTCCTCCTAACCGGATCAATACAGAGTTGTTTCAGATTAGGAGTAATATCAGAATATAATATGTCTTGTTTAACCTTAGCCTGAAAACATAATGGGATAGCGTTTTAAATTTGGTTATATTTTTCATGAATTTTAAATTTTTCACAGATTTTTTTTTTTTTTTTACGCTGATAAGTCCTCATTTGAACGATGGAGGCAGGTTTAACACACCAATCATGTTTGTTTTCTCGAAATTAAGTCATTATCTCGGGAAAACCATCCGGGAAAAGATTACGCGTAACACGTCCGCCCTCGGCTTCCGTACAAGCTCATTCACGCGTGATTTTCATTTAATTTCTTATTTAACGAAAACACCGCAATTGCGAAGTTGTGTTTTTCTTTTTCTTTCGACATTAGCAGAAAACTGTCAGAAATTCGCAGACCTCTGTCGCGGAAACGCAGCTTGTGTCGAGAACAACAGTCCGCCTGGACCGCCATCTTAACCAGAACCGGAAACAGTTCATTTATCCCCACGGGGAAGTGATCGACATTACAAGCACCTGGTTAACATTTAGGAAAGGTAACATGGTGGCGGTCTGAGGATGTGGAGACGAGTACATCGCATATCCGAGGAGTCCAGTTCCTTCTGAGACCAGAAAGCTCACAACCAGTTCTTTAGTTTTTGTCAGACTGAGCTCTGAATGGTTTTTCATGCTCCACGTGACAAAGTTGTCCGCCACCATCTGATATGCCCTCTCTTCGCCACCTCTGACGGGGATGCAGAGCAGCTGAAGTCACTGGTGTGGAGACAACAGTCGCCTGCAGGGCAGAAAATCCAAAACTCAATTCAAAATTCAAAGATACTTTATTGATCCCAAAGGGGAATTAAATGTTGATGTAACTCATTTAGTCAAGGAGTTATTATAGATGCTGATGGCTGTGGGCAGGAAAGGTCTCCTGTAGCGGTCCGTTTTACAACCAAACTGAAGAAGCCTCTGACAGTCTCATGAAGAGGATGTTCAGGGTTGTCCATAATTTTCTTGATTTTATGCAAAATCCTTCTTTGCATCATCATCTCCAGAGGTTCCACAGTCGTCCCCAGAACCAGAACCAGCCTTCTTTATCAGGTTGTTGAGCCTTTTTAGGTCCCTGGCTCTGATGCTTCTGCCCTAACAGATAATGGCAGAGGAGATGGCGCTCTCAACAACAGACTTGTAGAAGATCTGCAACATCTTGCTGCAAACCTTGAAGGATCTTAGCTTCCTCCAGAAGTCCAGTCTGCTCTGTCCCAGTCCAGAGTCTCCAGTCCAGTCTGTTGTCCAGATGAACACCGAGGTATTTATGTTCCTCAACCACCTCCAGTTCTTCTCCCATGATGGAAACAGGGTTTGATCTGACCGTTTCTCCTGAAATCTACAATCATCTCCTTTGTTTTGTTCACATTCAAGATGAGATGATTGTTTCCACACCAGGCCACAAAGCGGTCCACCAGCTCTCTGTGCTCAGCTTCTTGTCCATCTCTGATCCACCCGACAGCTGCAGAGTCATCTGAGTATTTCTGAAGATGACAGGAGTCTGACTTGTGCTGGAAGTCTGACGTGTACAGAGTGAAAAGGAATGGTGAGAGGACAGTGCCCTGTGGTGCTCCTGTGCTGCTGACCGCCTGGTTGGACACAGTCCTTCAGTCTCACAAACTGTGTGTTTGTCAGGTAGTCATGGATCCAGGCGATTGTTGAGGCCTCCAGCTGAGTCTCCTGGGTTCAAATTTATTCTTTAACTCTGCAAAAACATAAAATCTTACCAAGTGTTTTGGTCTAGTTTCAAGATCAAATATCTTAAATACACTTGAAATAAGACAAAACTAACTTGCAGTAACTTTTCAGCAGATATAGGAGCTTATTTTCAGTCAGTAATTCCTTAATATTGATGAGAAAGTTCTCGTTATAAGTGAAATAATCTGCCAGTGGAACAAGACATTTTTCCCTTAATACAAATTAAAATATCTTGTTCCACTGGCAGATTATTTCAATATTAAGGAATTACTGACTGAAAATAAGCTCCTATATCTGCTGAAAAGTTACTGCAAGTTAATTTTGTCTTATTTCAAGTGGATTCAAGATGTTTGCGCTGGAAACTAGACCAGAAATACTTTTTGTGTTTCCGCAGTGAACACCCCCAGGGGGCTATTTGTGTTACAGCCAGCAGAGAAAGCATTCACCAACAGTAAACACAGTAAATACAATAAAAACCATCACAGTAAAGACATAAAAATCTAACTACAAACAGACACACAACACAACGAGAAGCATTTGAAAGGACAGCAGGTAAAAATCTGTTGGTTCTGCAGCTTTTTAAAGCAAATCGGCGTCATGATTGTCACCTACATGCAAAGCGCCAAATGTGACAGAAAGTCAGCACCCTAAACATAAAATGCATAGTGCAACACATAGTGATGGCAGCATCATGCTGTGGGGATGCTTTTCTTCAGCAGAGAAGCTGGACGGAGCTAAAAACTTGACAGTCATGCTGGAAAATCGGTTCGAAGACGTGAGACTGGGGTGGAGGTTCACCTTCCAGCAGGACAACTGCCCGAAACGTGCAAGCAGAGATATTATGGGATGGTTTAGCTCAAAGGATATTCATGTGTTTGGGTGGCCTAGTCAAAGCATGGACCTAAATCTGAGGAATGGGAGCAAATTTTAGTTATGTGAAAAGCATGCCACACTTTTCAGATTTTTCTTTGTAAAAGTAAAAGAAACCCATGTTTGAGTTTCCCTCCACGCCCCAGTTACTCTCTACTTTGTGCTGATCTGTATAATCTTAATAAAATATACTGAAGTTTGATGTTTGACAATGTGGAAAAATTCAAAAGGTGTGAATACTTTTATTTAAAAAAAAAGGAAACAAATCCACCAACACTTCTGATCTGTAGGCTGCGGTCATCTGGTCCATAAAATATGAAATAATCTCTGCGTCGTTCTTTAGTTTTTATAATTTATCTGAGTAAACCGCTGAAAGAGCTCAGACCGTCAGCTGCACAGGAGCGCCATCTGCTGGTCTCCTGGTGTAAAGCTTAAACACGACAAGACTTGTTTGTTTTTAAGGAAATGTTAAATAAACAATCCAAGCTCCCAGGTTTCTGATTTGCTCATACTTCCTTGACGTTTCATGAAAGTTGCTTTTAATCTTTTTTTAATCACAAAACAGGCATTAATATTAAATAGTGAGCATATATATATATATATATATAGACAGTATCATGTAATATTAAGATTTTTCTGATCATTTTAAAATGTAAAACTCTCAATCAATGTATGTTCAGCTGCTGTGTTTAAGTTTAGGGGCTTAAATGAAAAACAAAGTACCCCACCTTTAAGAGTAAAGAAAAATCACGACCAAACTTTTATTTTTATTTTATTTCTAATTCAAATATTTCCATGATTGTCAAAAAAAAAAAAAAACAGCCTTAAAAAGATCATGGAGGCAACAGTGGACCAAAATTTATCACCGATTTAGAAGAAGATATGAAGCTGGTTTTGTTATAAAGTCTTTGGGAAACTTTCACAACATGAATATAATGATTAAATTTTTTTTTTTTTTTTTTTTTTTTTTTAAGTATCCCCTCTTCACGTATTTTTCTGTGGAACGTAACTCCAAGTTATTCGCAGAAAACCCAGCGATTCACGTATTTTTTCTTAGATTAGATCCAAAATATTCCTAAGAAATTGCAGCTGGGGAAGCTGGAATACTGAGGGGAAAGCTCAGGGGCCAGGACCAGTTCTACAGGGGCAACGGCCCCTCTTGGCCCCTGTCTAGAACCGCCCATGCTCACATGATACATATCCCTCTGAATGTAATGAATATATTTATATACGATCTGTGAGTTTCAGTTTTTGAACTTAATTATTAAAGTAAATAAACTTTTTGATGGTTTCCGAATTTATTGAACTTTAATGAACAAAGGAAATAAGAAATTTCCAACATTAGCAATTAAAAAGTTTGTTACAACATATTTAATTAGCAGAAACCATGACTGGTCATTATTATTATTATTATTATTATTATTATTATTATTATTATTATTATTATTATTATTATTATTATTATTATTAAATTTCTTTTTTCATTTTTTTTTTCTTTGTCTTTCTTTCTGTCTTTCTTTAATTTATTTGTCTTTCTTTCTGTCATTCTTCCTTGCTTTCTTTCTTTTGATCTTTCTTTCATTTATTTATTGCTTGCTTTATTTCCTTCTTTCTTTCTTTCTTTCTTTCTTTTTTTCTTTCTTTCTTGCTTTATTTCCCCAATGACCCCAAAAAAGGGAAGAATCAAGAAAAGGGGGAAGGCTCGACCGCTTTTATTGTGAAACCTGTCCTCACCGGAAGTTGACGGTTAGCATCTCGGCCAGTTTACGTTCCCGGTGAGAGTGTGAGCGTCCAGGTGTGAAAATGTTACCTTTATCTATCAAGGACGACGAGTACAAACCGGCCAAGTTCAACCTGCTGCTCAAACTGTCCGGATGGTTCAGGTAAACTGAGCGCTGCTAGCAGCTAGCCGCTAGCGATGACTGTTAGCCGGATGCTAACCGGTTAGCCTGAGCAGATGGGTTCCTCTCGGAGCTCAGTCTGTTACAAACTTGGTTTTATTCAGCTGTCAGGCTCGGGAAAGGCTGCTTTTACCCTCAGTTTGTGTTTGGGTCTGACTGTTAGGAGTTTTTTAACCCCTGTTCCCTTCGTGGATTTATTTGTTGCGGCTGTGTGTTTGTTTCTGTTTGTTTTTCAGGTCGATTTTAGCTGATAAAACCTCCAGGAATCTGTTCTTCTTCCTCTGCCTCAACCTCTCCTTCGCTTTCGTGGAGTTAACTTACGGCATCTGGAGTAACAGGTAGGCTCACAGCCCGAGCAGCATCTCTCTGAGTGTGTTTTCTGTTCTCTGGATGTGCCACGTAAGTGTTAGCAGTGTGTGTGTGTGTGTGTGTGTGTGTGTGTGTGTATCCGTCATCTTTAATCTGAGACTCTGCAGTTACTCATTTGCCCCAAACTGCGCATGACAACACAGAAAGCGCTCCTGGTCATTAAAGCTTCTCTAAGTTTAGCCCCCCGCAGGTTTTTCTGCTCTTTTTTAGAAAAAGACAAATAAAACTTTAAAATTTTACAGCTAAAAGTAAATATGAAGCACTTCTGAGGTGTTTGTAAATTTCCTGGAGTGTGCACAATCTCTCACACCCACTTCCTGCAAGCTCTGCACTGGTGGCAACATTCTCCCTTAGTGCGTTTTTGCTAAATAATATACATATAATGAAGTTAAATTAGTAATATATTGTTAATATTTGTTAAAAGAAGCCTACGGTGAAAGTAAGAGATCAGGGTGTCCAAACTTTTTGTCAAAATCATCGAGTTACAAGTTCTCGCAGGCCAAAAAATTAAAACGAAACTAAAAATCAAGCAAATAAAGTCGTCCGTTTTTGTTTTGTTTTTTTGTAGGAAAGGGATGATATTTATCGCAGATCCGAAACCTAAAAATTATTTTTCACGTTTGCTGTTTTGAAAGAAAGGCATCAAGTTTTCAAAAATGTATTCTCAGCTATGAAAACCGGGTTTGGGTCACTTTCTTTCAAAGCGCTCGCCATATTCAGTCGGATTTCACGAATCAAAGCTGATCTGGGTGCAGCAAAGTCGGCTTCTCAGTAAAAGTCTCTGGATCGACGAGGTTCCACTTATTATATTACTATAATACTTTGTGTCGTACTTCACGTTTTCCATTGTAGGAAAATGATGTCGGTAAAATTTGAACCTGATTAAAATGAAAAAGTCTGCATGAAACGCCTGTTCTGGATGAGCTGAAGTTGTATCACTCTTGAACTGCAGTTCGGGGGCCGCACAAAATCAGTCCAAGGGCCACAAACAGCCCCCGGGCCGCACTTTGGACACCCCTGTAATCGTTCCATTCAACATGCTCTGCTGTGAGTAACAAGGCGATAGGTTTACCCTTAAAATCTAAGCAAAAATGGACCACCTCAGGAAGTTCTGGGTTTTTATTCCCACTCATTTATTCATTTTAATCTGGTCTTCCTTCTACTTTGTTGCTGAGCTATAAAAACAATGTTTCATATCGGTTGATAGAGATAATTATTGATTTGTTTCTTTAGAACGTCTGAGAAACTCTCAAACGGGTGACAGGCCTCGCCACGTCACCATAACAAATGTTGCTGGACGATAAATTGTCCCAGAAATTATTGTGATAAACGATAATATTGTTGTTCTGAGATCATTTTCAAGTAATACAGTGGGAATGATAATGGTACAATAATGCACGTTCGCCCTCTCAAAGACCAGTAAACCTTAATGTTGCAAAGAACACTTCATATTCTCACTCATTTAATTTTCAGTGTAATTGTTTTATTAGTTGCCTTTATTTAATTAATTTTTAAATTATTTATCACCACAATTTTTTTCATTATGTTTTTTTTTCATATTTTGTACTTTATTTAGTAGTTTTTACAGATATTTTAAATACCAAAAATAAAACACGACAACTAAAACCAATAAATAAAACGCGGAAACCCCCCCACACACAATCGAAACCATTAATAAAATGGAAATGACGTCTCTGTAAACAAAGCTGCCCTTTAAAAAAAAAATTAATCATCAGAATGAAAACTATGGAGCTCATTTTAAAACGAAAGGAAACACCTGAAATAAATGACTAAATCATAAACCTAAACCTTAAATGGTAAAAACAGACAAACCAACGTGATCAAAGGCAAAATAACGGCAAAAATAATCAAATCAATCGAAAAATGATGAAAAAAATCATTCAAAGCTGAATAACTGTTAAAAAGCCGGCCTGTATGGCTTGCTTCCTGCTCCTCTTCCTCCCTGACCGTCCTCCTGGCGTCTCTGCGTCCAGTTTAGGTCTCATCTCAGACTCCTTCCACATGTTCTTTGACTGCACCGCCCTGCTGGCAGGCCTCGCAGCCTCCGTCATCTCCAGGTGGAGGTCCAACGACAGCTTCTCCTACGGGTGAGCCCCTCCGCCGCCGGCGGCGCTCTGGGCTCGGCTGCTCGGGTCTGATCGTCGGACCGGCTCTCACCGCTCTCTGTTTGTCTCCCAGGTACGTCAGAGCGGAGGTTCTGGCGGGCTTTGTCAACGGACTCTTCCTCATCTTCACTGCCTTCTTCATCTTCTCAGAGGGAGTTGAGGTAACGTTTCACCGGAGACGCCGACGCGTCCCGCCAGCGTTTTCGCTCGGGTCTGATCCGACGTCGTCGTGGCGGGGCGGTCACATGACCTCCCAGACGTTCGGTTTCATCTGCACCACTCGGGCTGGACGCTCACCTCCTGTGTCTTTAGCTGCGTTTCCATAACAACGGTGCGCAAATCTGTCGATTTTCTGCCAGTGTCGGAAAAACACAATTTCTTTAATAAGAAATAACATTAAAATCACGCGAATAAGCGTGTTCACGCGATAAGTCACTAAAAACATGCCGCCATGATCCTCCAACGACTTCCAGTTGTCGTCTTCTTCGTTGGTTTGCGTTATTCGGTTGTTGCTCATGTGACTCGTGTGATGCGAAAAAAAAGTGTTTCCGTCGCAGTTTTGCGAAATAAACCATTTTCGATTAGGCCGAAAAAAAAAAAAAAAAAAAAAAAAAAAACCCACCTCGTCCTCACGCCGAAACTTTCTCTCGAAAAAAGGAGAATTTTCTTCGAAGATGGCGTCTCTCCATGAAGCAGATTTATTTTTGTTATTTCAAAATGCGCAGTCTGTAGGTTCATAGAAGCGCAGCTGTGGCGTGCTGGTTAACCCATCTCTTCCATCCGTCGTATTTAAAGAGGAGCGGCAAAAGCAAACGAGGCGGATTAGCAGAGCCAGCTAACAGCTGATGCTGTCGTCCAGGATGTGGAATGTCGTCTCTTATGCTCGGATATCGAGCTGTCAGCATAGTCATACTGCTACAGTCAGAGGCCTCTTCAGATTTGTTGCAAGACTGACTGCTACTGGAGATCCTTCCTGCCCACAGCGTCACCATCCACAACGACTCTTTGACGATACTTGGATGATCTGAGTAAGGACAACATTTAGCTTCTCTTTGGGATAAATAAAGTATTTCTGGGTTGACTCTTTTAAAGCGATCCTCTCCAGGTTCCTCTTTGGCTGCTTTTTGACTCGGTTTTGGTCCAGTTACTCAACATTTCCAGGGATTTTTCCTCTTCTCGGTTTAATCCGCAGGTTTAACTCTGCTCTGTGAGTTAAAATGGTGATAAAGAGGCGACGCAGTGTTCATAACATTCCGAATAGAGTAGAAATATCCTTTATTGTCCCGGGGAAATCCCGGTGCAACAGCAGCAAAGTGACGGCCAAGCGAAACACAGAGGTTCACACAGAGATGGAATATAAAATGTATGAAAACAGAATAAGGAATAACCTCCTGAACAGCATAAAGTCAACCAGAACGAAGCTTCAAATGTAGGAAATTAAATTTCAGCTTGAAAAGGAAACAAATAGATCTGAGGTGGTTAAAACAGCGCCCCCCGGTGGAGTCAGCTTGCAGCTCCTGTGATACGTCTGAGTTTAATTCCTGAAATAAATGAAGAATAGTTCACTTTACTGAGGTGCATCAGGATGAATGAGCTCCTGTTAGATCCATTTCGCTGGTTTCTCTGCCGGACCGGACGGCAGATATTTAACGGCAGCCGTACTTTCACGTTCCGCTGCAGAAACACAAAGTCATCTTTCCCACATCATAAATTAAAACGTCTTGTTCCACTGGCAGATTATTTCACGTATAACGAGAACTTTTTCATCAATATTCAGGAATTATTGCCTTAAAACCAGCTGCTACGTCTGCTGAAAAGTTACTTGGAAGTTAGTTTTGTCTTATTTCAAGTATTCAAGATATTTAGATTCATTTATTTCAAGAATTAAACTCAGACGCATCAGAGGAGCTGCAAGCTGACTCCACCGGGGGGCGCTGTTTTAACCACCTCAGATCTATTTGTTTCCTTTTAAAGCTGAAATTTAATTTCCTACATTTGAAACTTCGTTCTGGTTGACTTTATGCTGTTCAGGAGGTTATTCTTTACTCTGGTTTTATATATTTCATGGTGTTGCGGTGTAGAGGACGACGCTTGCATGAGTGGAGGCAGAAACCACGAGCTGGATCCTCCAGAAGCTGCAGCAGCTCTGATTTTTACCTTCATCTCCGTCTGTCTGTGTCAGAGGGCCCTGGAGCCGCCCGACGTTCACCACGAGCGGCTGCTTCCTGTTTCCGTGGCCGGTCTGCTGGTCAACCTGGTCGGGATCTTCGTGTTCCAGCACGGGGGACACGGACACTCGCACGGAGACGGAGGTGATCCGATCCGGAACCGAGGAAAACCCGCGTCAGAAACAAACAAGTTGTTCTCATGAACTCCTGCTGCTGCTCCTCAGGTCACGGTCACAGCCACTCTCTGTTCAACGGCAGCCTGAATCACGGCCACGACGGACACGGACACGGAGGACACGGACACGGAGGACACGGCCACGGCCACGGAGGACACGGACACGGAGGACACGGACACGACAAACACGGACACGGAGGCCACGAGTGTCACAGTGAGACAAACATCCGTCTCCTTTCTGCCAGAGTTGAGACGTTTTCAGGGAACCTGAACCTGTCGCTCTTCGTTCCTCAGATGAGCTGCAGCGCCCAGGAGAAGGTTCTAGCAAACAGATCCTGCAGGGTGAGAACACACACACACACACACACACACACACACACACACACACACACCACACACCTTTGTATTTCTACCTATTTTCGGAGCTGCATTTATTCCCAACCATTAGCAGAACTTCATTCACCCCATACCGCTAAACCAGTAGGGTCCAAACCCAAAATGGTCTCCTTAAGGGCTCTTTCAGGACACAAAAATATATTTAAAAAAAATGTATTGGTTAATTTTATGTAAATTATTATTTATTATTACTTCTGTCAGTTTCATATTATTCCGTGACCATTGGGGGGGGGTTCCAGTAGTTAACAGACGGGTACCAACAGTTATGTCCACGTGTGTATGAATAATTATGGGCTTGAGTGTACAGTTGCTGTCCTACCATCACAAACGTGACTAAGACGGAGCCTTTCAGCAACGACCAACCAGTGATGCTGCGGGCCGGTTTCTCTCCCGGAGCTCCTGGCTTCATGAGCCGTTTGAAAAACCTGGACGATTTCCACTGAAAATCAAACTGAATATTCGTCGTCACAGTGACGTTTCTTAGCAGGAAAATGATCAAATCAACACAGAAGTGGTTCACCAGACACTAAATCGACCGTCCTCCATGCTGATCCCGGACCTAAAGCCCATAGAAAAGCTGCGGGATGAGCGCCAGGGAGGCCTCTCTGTGCTCCGGCCTCAGGAAGAGACTAACTGCCGTCCCGTTTGCAGGAATGTTGTTCAAAGTTGACAAAACTCATTGCTACGCCACAGGTTTTCTCCGCACTGAATAAATTAGCTCAGATTAAAGGTGGGATTATTCTAAAATGTTCAGTGTGAGACGTTTTCCTGCAGTAAAACAGGAATTTATCTTAAATTTATCTTATAGTAAAACATGTTTCCTAGTAGAGCCTCAGACTGAAATCTGAGCTCCTGACTGAGTCAGTATGCTCCACACCACCAGAGGGCGCTCTCACACCATTATACAGCCACATTGATGTCGCGGCTGTCTCGCACAGCTAGTTGGAACTCCAGGTTGGAGCATTTTGTGCAGCAATGAGCTGTTTGACCTGCATAATTATAAGCAAAACAAAGAGCTTTCCTGATGTTTTATCTGAGAGGTTGTTTGTTTCAACTAAGCAGCTGCACAGATTTCCTGTTTTCATAGGAAATCAGAAATTCAGAGGCATGCAGAGTCACACAGGGGTAAAAATATACAGACCCATTCAATCTTTTTAATATTATTGAAGAGGTTGTTTATTTCAGTAACTCCATCACCAAATGAAACACATTTTATAGACTAACTAGAACATTTCTGAAGAAGTTTAAAAGGCGCCTGCCAAGGTATCCGTGTCGGTCAGACCCAAACTAGAGGTTCTGATCCAGGGTTCGGTTCTGCGGCCCTCGAGTTTGAGGCTAAACAGCTTAAAACATATAGATTGTCACTAGTGCTATAAATAGCATGTTGACATCCAGTGATGTATATTTAATATATTTTTATATTTAATTTAAAGTATTTTTAAAGTATATTTCAATTGAATCGAATGTACTACATGTAGTATGCAAACAACAGTGCATAAGCTAAAACTATCTAAAATGCTATGGTTAGCTAAAATGCAGTCAATAGCATGTGGGCTATCGCTAGCATGTTGACTAACATTGACTTACTCTGTTCAGTATGGTAAGTTTAGATTTTCTATCAAAATTAGCGACAGTGCTCATGCATGGGAGGCACTGCCCTCCTGGCATGGCTGTGCCAAGCCCCCGTTAGACAGAGACTGATGTTTTAACAACTTTATTTCTCTTAATCATGAGCTAACGAAAACATAATATATAAGACTAGAATATTACATCAGACCAATAAAAAAAAAAATTTTTTTAAAACAGAAATTAGTGAAATTAATGAAAAGTATGTTTAATACCTGCTTAAAGTTTATTTTCAAAAGGTACTTTTCGTCTGACAAATGGGCCTCATTGGGACGTATATCCTAATTTATTGAATATGACTGTAAACAGAAATTAGAATAAGAAACTATAAGGGCAAATTTACAACATCAGAAATACTGTAGGGTTAGTAAACAACAGTATCCACAGATTCAAATTAATGTGCAGCTGGGTAGGAAAAATGTACAAGTGCATAAAAACGTGAGATTATTTACAAGAAACGTAAAAACTGCAAATTACAGCAGAGATGTGAAGTCTAACAGCTGCTGGGAGGAAGGATCTGTGATGACACTCCTTTGTGCACCTGGGATGTCACTGAAGAAGCTCTCCAGCTTCTTTCATGGGATGAGAGACATTGTCTAACAGTGGTGTTATTTTTGGGTTGAGGAGACAACCTCGGACAAAGCTGTCCTTCCTGTTTGCTTCTATCTGACATGGACTTAAGTCCGTCTTCTCCTGTAGGACTTTCAGACTGTATCTGTAAATTTTTGAAACTGAAGATAAACAGAATTAGACAAGATTTGAAACTAGTTTGAGTTCGTTTCAGACAGTTTACACAACTAATTGATTCAGCTGGTTAGAATAACAGTCATTAATCATTTAAAACTCATGTACAACATCAGTTTTAGTCGCGTGTTCTTCAGTGTTTGAGTCTGCGTTGATGCCGGCGTGTGATGTTTGGTTTCCAGGAGTCCTCCTACACATCATCGCCGACACTCTGGGAAGCATCGGCGTCATCATCTCCGCCCTCCTGATGCAGAAGTACGAGCTGATGATCGCCGATCCCATCTGCTCCATGCTGATCGCCCTCCTCATCGGAGTCAGGTGACGCCTGCTCAGCAATCGTTCGTACTCCGGCTTTGACCCACGGCTGTAACTGCAGGTGGCCTCAGCTGCGGCTTTATTGCCTCAGCAGGCAACCAGGCGGCTCTCTGAGGACTGCCAGAGTCCAGCCGTGTCGGGGAATAGTGAGGTTAAGGGACGAAGGGGAACAATGGAGTGAGGTCACTTCCTGTTTTGAGGGAAAGCTGCTGTTGGCCTGAAATTCCTGGATGACTCAGAGGAACTCGTTCCAGGGTTCCTTCAGTCGGGATTCTGAGTTTCCAGATCTTGATAGTCTGAGAAACTAAAGAATAAAAGTGTTTTCTGAAGCTCCAGTTTCCTGATGATAAACGTCTGAATTTATGAAGTTTTTCTCAGCAGTTTTTCTGCTGCTTTCTGAAGAAAAGACGCACAAAACAGAGTTGAATAATCCATCCGTCTGTTCATCCACCCTTTCATCTGTCGGTCAGTCAACTCGTCCAACCATCTTCCTACTCATCCTTCCGTCTATCCAGCCTCTTTGTCCATCCATTCAATTGTCTATTTGTCTGCCTATCGATCCATTCATCCATCCATTCAATTTTCCACCTGTCCATCCATTAGTCCAGTTGTTCATTCGTCCAATTGTCATTCATCAATCTGTCCAATTGTCCATCCATTTGTCTGTCGATACGTCCAATTGTCTGTCTATCCATTAGTCCAATTGTCCATTTGTCCATCCACCCGAACAGTTGTTCATTCATCAATCTGTTTGTCCACCTGTCCATGTCTGTCCATACAGCTGTCCAGTTTTCCATCTATCCAGTTGTCCACCGATTAGTCCAACTGTCCATTCATCCATCAGTCTGTTCGTCCAATTGCCCATCTACCCATTCATCCAGTTGTCCACCTGTCCTTCCACCTGATTGTCCATTCATCTGTCTGTTCGTCCAACTGTCCATCCATCCAGTTGTCCACTTGTCCGTCCATTAGTCCAATTGTGCATTCGTCCATCCCTCCAATTGTTCACCCACCCATCCATCCAATTGTCCATCTATCCAACTGTCCACATGTCCATCCATCCGTCCACCTACCCATTCATCTAGCTGTCCACCCATCTGTCCAATTGTCCATTCATCAATCTGTCTGTTCATCCAATTGTCCACCTTTCCAATATCCATACATCCATCTGTCCACTCGTCCATCCTTGCCTCCAGTCTGGCCTCTGTGGATAAATATAAAGTTTATCGTTAACTTTTGCATTCACACATGAATAATGGCTCAGAAATCAGTGAAATGTTTTTATGGTCAATTGACGAATCTGTGGATCTTCTAATGTTAACTTCTAATGACTCCAATAATCCTCCTTAAAAACGTTTCCAGATCCTCCAGCGGACTACTAACTCTCTATGATCTCTGCAAACACCTGAAACATCTTCCTATTAAAACCAAAACCCTTCTTAAAAACTCTCCATCTGACGCCGGAATGACCTTAAATCCCCCCAAGAACCAGTTTATTGATTACAAGAAGACCTTCTGGGTGTAAACTGGTCAATGGAAGCTCTTTAATGACCACTGGGGCTTCGTTAGCGGCCAGTGGAGCGATTTCACAAACCAAGACAAGACATTGATGAAGTTCAGCCCCGTAAATTACCAAAGATGGATGATTTAAAAATCTATAAAATACCTCGGCGACCCACAAACGTCCTCATCTTAAAACAACTCGGATGGCCAGTTGAACCCCGTCACAATTTCACCGACGAAAGCCATCAAAACTAAGTCAGGACCCCCTTTGCAAATCCACAAACAATGCTACAAAATATGTAAACTTTTAGAATGTTGTTTTTCCCTCACTTTTCTTCACTATTCAATAATTATTTCGTTCGTTTAGCATAAACGCTGCCTCATGCCGTCTGATTTTAGTTGTCCCCCCCCCCAGCAGGATGGTTCCCCCGGTTCTTTTCGGAAATGTTTCCATTTCCCGCTAGCGTAGCAAGCTAGCGTAGCGTAGCAAGCAAGCTAGCGTAGCAAGCTAGCGTAGCAAGCTAGCTTGAGGAGGAAAGCAACTTTAGAAATTTGACAATCAGCCAATTAGAAAGATGAGCATGGCAAATAACATTTCAGTAAGTTATTTTAATTTATATTTTATAACAACTAAAAAAACAGATTAGATTTAATGATAACATGCCGTAAATTCAAGAACTAACAGATTTTAAAAAGCTGACGTAATTAGAAGGGATTTTGCTAAAGCAAAGACAGAGAAAATCTGTCCACCGCTTAGAAACCGTGGATTTGAAAGCGGTGCCTCCAGATGATCTCAGACTCAGATCTAAGCACGGCTTTAACTCAGCACAACCAAGTTCTTTTTATTTAAAGGGTCAGTATCATGTAAAATCGACTTTTTTTTTAGCTTTCCATCATGTTACAATTTTATTTCCTCATCAAAAACATACCTGGAGCGTTGCTTTGATTCTTTCATGCATGTTTTAGAAATCCTTAAGTCTCCTGTGGCAACCATTCAGCTGTGCAAAATGCCTGGATGGACCTAGCTCCATCTTCTAGAGTCAGCTCCTCCTCAGAGCTGCAGTTCCTCCAGACTAGCCAGCAGGAATTAGCAAACACCTGGTGGAACTGCGCATCTGCTGAGCCAATTATACAAACTACTTCTCAGTGAAACGCTGGTAAAACTGTTGGTAAAGGGTTAATAGAGGAGTGCTGTTGTGGTGACTTCCTGAAGGCGGAGTTTCAGAAAGAGCAGGAGTCTTTAAAGAGACAGAGGCCCAATTTCAAGGCGTTATATTACGAAGTAAATTTTCTTTTAAGTCATATTTGATACATAATACATAATACTGCCCTTTTAAACAAGCAAATAAAAAAAAAACCCTAAAACTTTCCTGAAGATCCCTAAAAACCTCAACAATGCCGACCAAAGCTCCACCTTTAAAAGCGATGAATAGAAGAAGCCCAAACATGTTTGCAGGCACCACAGAACCTCCTTAATGACCCAGATTACTGTCGTCTCCACAGAACTTCAGCAGAGATGAGGGAACAAACTTTCCCGGCTGAATGTGTTTAAAAGCTGCCGAGTTTTAAAACTCCAGAGCAAGAGTTTACAGCCTCTAACTTCAACCTAAACTCTGCAGATGAACAAACACCGATGGGTTTCCTCTCAGGTTTCAGCTCTGCAGACTCATTCCTCCGAGCGAATGACCTGAAAGGATGAAAATCAATCTAAGCCCTGATGGCCACTATGGAGACTGGTTTCCACTAATGTAAGGAATGCTCAGTCCGCAGTTAATGGGCTTCCAACCCTCCTGGAAACCGTCCTGGAGCCCGGTCTCCTGGACGAGAACGCAGCAGCGCTCGGGTTTCTCTGAAGCCTCGGCGATAAATCGAGTTGCCGCGCGCTGATGCAGTTTGATGGCTGCAGGCGAGCGAGGCTGCATATTTCAGGACTCGGCAGAGCGGAGCTGTGGTCAGCTGAGAGGCCTTCACACGACCGCAGAGATCAGATTTCCACAGCTGGAAAGTTGGCGTCACCGCGGAGCTCGGCTCGAGCTAAACGGCTGCAGATGTGGAGAAACTCGGACCGAACTCCAGCTGGAAGTCTGGAGGTTCTGCGTGTGGATCTGTTTTTAATGTTATTGTGATGTGTTGTGACCTCTGACCCTCAGTGTGGTGCCGCTGCTGAAGGAGTCCATCGGTATTCTGATGCAGAGAACTCCGCCTTCACTCGACAACGCCTTGCCCGAGTGCTACCAGAGGGTTCGTACCGACCTCAACCTCACGATAAGCCCCACCTGTTCAGGTCGTTGTTCCAGCTGTAAAACCTGGATGAGGGCTGTGTCTAATTCCTGGTTTGACGTCTTCTTCTCAGGTGCAGCAGCTGCAGGGAGTCTACAACCTGCAGGAGCCTCACTTCTGGACTCTGTGTACGGATGTTTACATCGGAACGTTAAAGCTGCTGGTGGCGCCCGACGCCGACAGCCGCTGGATCCTCAGCCAGACGCACAACATCTTCACTCAGGTATCTGAACACGCGTCCAACGCCTGGACCAGCTGGAGTTCTGCTCTGAAGGAACCAGTAGAAACTGGGTCATTCTTCAGTTCACTCAAATTAATTTAATCTAAACAACTTCAGTTGGGTTTAAAAGTGATAAAGTTAACCCCTACATACTGTTTATACTTAAGCCCCTCATAGTAAACTACAAGCACACCGCATTACATGCATCCTCTAGGTTAGCTCGGTTAGCTAGCTGCCTCTTCTGCAGCTGAAACTGAAAGTATAACCCCTTCTGGACGAGTGACGCTAATTAGCTTCATACCTGTTTCACTGAAAGTACAGCCAGGGGGTGTATGAATACTACAAATGTTGGTTTATACGTATTCCTCTCCTACTAATGATACTATCAGAGGTGCTTTGATACCATCTAGTGGCTGGAGTGTGAACTACACATTGTGAAATGGGTCGAACACATTGAATTTTGCTGATAAACTCAGTAAATAATCTCAACTCTGAGCTATGTTGTGAAATACAAAACATATTTAGGTTGACTAATGCCTTCTACATATGATGTATTAAAATAGACGTGACCAAAATTTTAAGCTTTTTACCAACACTTGGCAACTAAGGAATGGAAATGAGTAATACTCGCATTGAGAGGCAATATGTAATAGTCAGTTCTGTTCATTAGTTTTGAATATTAAACACTGAATCCAATAGTTACTTCAGATTACAAAAATATATGATCTAATAATTATTTACAGAAGTACAGAAGTTTTTTTTTTTTTTATTATTGTGAAACAGCCAATAAAAGCTTCTCGGACAACACAGTTAAGGGATCTTTCAGTATTTAGTCGTATTTGAAACACTGCAAAATAAAAACCAATTATTTTTGAAAAAGATGTGACTGATTTCATGTTGTAAAAAAACAGGCTTGGAGCTCATGGGACTGTGCAGTAAAGGAATTTTACAATATTTAAAACACAGTAATGACGAAAAAGCACCTGTTGTTCAAAAACACATTTGGACTCCATTTAAAACTTTTGTTTGAGCACTGCATCGATAAAATAACCAACATACTGAGATTGAACAAGTTTCATTCAATAAGTGCCTAGTGAATCTAATTAGCATCATACTTAAATTTATTCTAATAGTGGGGGCTGTGCTAAAATTAATAATCTGATTTACAACAAAAACACATTTTTTGCGAAATTGTATGTAAATTCAGGCATTAAAAAGGTAATAAAAAAGGCAACATTGTTGACAGAATCAAAAAGAAAAATAGTTTCCCTGGAGGAAGAGAGCCTGCTGTGAATTCGGTTCCCCATCTTTGAAAAGAAAAAAAACTGAATGAAGCTAAAAATAATTTTAAAAAAGGCTGCAGTAATACTTCTAAGGGTGAATTTGATCGATCACAGGGGTCTGCAACTTGAGGCTCTGGAGCCACAAGTGGCGCGTTGGGCCGTCGACAATGGCTCTTAATCCCTTTGACTAAAAATGATGAAGAACCAATTAATGTTTATAAATATAGATGTAACAAATGGTGATTTTTGTCATCGAATTGCACTCAATTTCCACAACAGAATTCCTATAGTAGATATTTATCTATATTTTTTTTTCCAGGAGGTGAGGTAACATTTGTGGTTCTAAATGGGTTTTAACTGGATGAAGGTGAAAGTGGCTCTTTGGTTTGTAAAGGGTGCAGACCGCTGCTCTCATACGAAGCAGCTTCACTCTTGGCCTCCCTCTGAAACTAATCTGAGTTTTATCTGTTGCAGTTAAGATATTTGCTACTTTAAGTCTCTCAGCAGAACCACACCCGCCTGTTTTCCGGTTATAAAGGAGCTCAAAGTTGCTTTTCAGCCGTTAAAACTTTGCTTCTTCATTGTTTTATTTTACAGAACGAGCGACTCGTCTGTGTTAAACTGGTATTAAGTGAACTTTGAACATGAATGATTCAGTTTTGACTGAACTCGGAACTGGTTCCTACTGGAAACTGTGGTCTCTCTGCAGGTCGGCGTCCGACAGCTGTACGTTCAGATCGACACAGCCGCCATGTAGAAGCTCCTCCTCCTCCGATCCTGGGACCAATCAGCCATCTGCTGCAGGGTGACCTTTAACCCCCTCTACAGAAGGGAGGGGCGCGGGGGACACAAAGAACTGATGAACTGAAACAGCCACGTTGCTTGTTTTATATAATTAACTGCACCCGTCTGGGTTGGCTGGGCGACGCGTCCTCCTCGCTCTTCCTGCCCTTCGCTTTGTTTGTAGCAAAGTATTCTGGGTAAGTGCCTTCATCAGAGACAATCTGAGCCCCTCCCACAATTGGTGACATCACAACTGGTATCTGCTGATTGGTTCAGTGTAGTGTCACTTTTTTTTTTTTTTTTTTTTTTCTTACTGTGCCAAACCATGTGACCAAATCATGTGACCTGTTAGTGGGATATTTTTTTTTAACCGTAATAAATCAATTTCTCTGCTCAGTTATTGATTTTCATCTTTATTGATGTTTACAAAACCGGTGCCGACGAGCCCACGTTAGCTTTACCACCAGGATCGAACAAGCCGCTCTGGTTTAACGGATCTTTTATCCCACTGATGCTCGAGTTCGCTGCTTCTGTTTGAAAAGTCCTACGTGTTAGGAGGTGAACGTGGAGCTGTCGACCATACGCAGGTGCTCCAGCGCGTCTGCTTCCGCGTTCGCCCGCAGCATGTCCACCTCCAGCGGATGGAGGCGGGCGGTGACCACCAGCGAATGGAGCGGCCCGCCGAGATCACGTGACACCAGCTGACGTAGCGTCCCCGCCCGGATTATCTGGTCGTCGGCGCCGAGCCGGGCCAAGCCGACGCACACCGTGTCCTCTGTTACACCTGGACGGAGACAGAAGAGTTTGGGAAACATCGAAATAAATCATTTTAATCCTCCTGTGATATTTTGAGGAACAATGTTATTGTATTAATTGTCAAAATAAACCTTCCAATAAAAGTGACATTCAGTTTTTCTTTAAAGTTGGATTATGGAAGAGCTAATGTTGAATCCAGTTATGAACACAAAACATGACATTATGGCTGAAACAGTCGCTGCGTTTCCATTAAATAGTAAAATTAAAATCAAGAGATAAGTCATTTAAAAAAAAAAAAAAAAAAAAAAAAAACGCCACCAGGATCCTCCAACTACTTCCTGTTGTCACCACCGCCTCATCCTAGCGCCAAAACTTCTTCTCGAAAAAGGAGAATTCTTTTGAAAACGGCGTGTTTCCAGTAAGCGAACTTATTTTTCAATCTCAAGGTTAATGGAAACGCAGCGTACTGATCTGAAAAGATCCACTGGGGGATCAGCTGATAGATTATTGATGACTAACTGGTTGCTGAGCAGATCAGGTCCGACTCACCCAGCTCCTCCCCTTCCTCCCTCCTCCTCTGGATGATCTGAATCAGCTGATCTGCAGCCTGACTGACTGTCATGAAGCGAGGAGGCTCGTAGATCTTCTTCCCCCTGAAATCAGAAAGACAAAGAGTTCATTTTAAACCATAATTTAGCAGGAATATGAATGAAAAAAGAAACGACGCTTCTAAAATTAAGGGTGAAAGTAGCAGCCAGATTAACAGATCAGCAGCAACATAGTCCCTTCTATAAAAGCAGACTATGTCAATTCAGTTTATTTATAGGATGCCACAGACCAGGGAACCAATCTCCTATGGATAATTACCTTTTTTTTTTTTAAGGGGGCTGCATTGTCTAATGCCACATGCAATGAGGAAGTAACTATGAACAAGAACATTAATTTGTAAAGAACTAGAGATTAAACTGCTGCTCTCTGGTGTTTCTTTAAGATACTGAGAAAATAAACAGATTCTTTAAAACTTGTTACAGCATTGTCTGATTAAGATCTACTGTAATGAAATGTTCTCAGGTTTTGAGTATTCAGTTAAACTCACAGGTTATTAAGAAATGCTCAGACAGGACATGATTAAAGGGAAGTACTATTATTTCTTCACACAACATAAGTCAGCACAAGGTCTAAAGTGTGATGACAGGAGCGGGTAGGTTTGTGGATTCTCTGAATAAAGCCAGTTAAGTGTAAAATAGCATTAAAGGCTACACTTTCAGTCTATTTTAATATGAATGTTAAAATCCTTAATAACCTTATTAGTATTTAACACTAAATCTTTTTTTTTTTTTTTAAATGTGAGAAAATATGGAGTATACAGATGTCAGGGCAGAAAGTCCTCAGCAGTTGAGGAGCTACTGTTGCTGCCGTTAAGTCTGGGAGCGGTTATTAGGCAAGGAGTGGACATCCCCAGAAAATAATCCAAAAATCAGACTGTCTGAAAGAAAAAACAACCCTTGCGCTCCAGCTCTCACTCCACAGTCCTTGGTTAGCATGAAAAGGTTCATGACAGGGCATTTGGGGGGGAAAACTGAACCATTATGGTTGTTTCCAATGGTTGAAGGATAAAGCCTCTTCTTCCTATAAAGATCATAGCAAAGACGCACCAGGGGACTCCTGGTAGGCTCTCCTTACCAGGAGTAGGGATGTTTGGAGAAAACTAAAAATATCGGCATAAACACCTCATGCAAAGTGTGAAGCATAGAGGTGGAGGGGTGATGATGTGGCCTTTACTTTGCAGCCACACGGTCAAATGTGAGTCCATCTGTTTGACATCAACAGGATGATGATCCCAAACACAGCAGCAAATCTGCAGCAGACTGGCAGACAATAAAAGACTAGGTGTTGCAATGGCCTAGTTAAAGTCTGGAGCTCAACTTGATTGAAATGGTGGTGGTGGGGCATAAGAGAGCTGCACAGAAACTAATCATTTCAAGCCTAAATTGACTGAAGCAACATTGGAAAGAGATGTTTCATATTTAGTTTTTCCATTTGGTTTAGTTTTAGTTTGTTGAGGGAGGTCATAGGTCACATTCTTGGTTTTATGGCATTTGCTTTTTAAAACACAGTGATTCTTTGAGGTGATGAGATAAATCGCAATTTTAAGACGTTCTTCTTGGTAAATTGCGTTAATATTCAGCTAATATTATGACTATATTCTCGTAATTAAACAAAAATTCTCGTAGCCTGGCGCTAATACTCCGTTGCACAACTCACAGAAGGAATGACTGAAATAAAAGCCACTTTTTGAAAATATTTTGTCATTTGCATTTTTTTTTTTTTTTTTATTTCTAGAAAAGAAAATGAGATAAAAAAAAAAAAACAAAAAACAGTTGATTAAAATCGGAAATCAGATCAGGTATGAAGAAATTGGGAGATTTTATTTTTTAGCCATATCGCCCAGCGCCAGTAGGAAAAGTTTCTGAATAAGATCCAGTTTATGTGAAAAGAACATAATGAGCCGAACACTTCAAGCTCGCTCAGAGGAGGATGAGGACCTGGTTCTGGTCCGGTCTGGTTCTTACCTCATCATGTTCTCGATGCTCTGCTCTTTGACTTTAATATCTGTCATTTTAAAACAGAACAAGAAAAGTTTAGATGAAAGTAGAACTTCCAATGTGTTTTTACTGTTGATGTCAAATATACAGCTGAAACAATCTTTAAACACATCAATAATTACTTCAGTATTTAATACATTGTCAAATCATTTAGGTATAAATTTTCAAGCATTTTTCTGAAAACTTGTTTGGGATCAGAGTAACATTAGGAGTAATCGGTAATAAAACGTGGGGAAAAAATGCCTGAAATATATTAGAGAATTTTTGGGAAAAACAAACTATTCATGGTTGATCTGATCAGTCCCATCCATAATTACAGTTTTATTTTGGAACATGTTAATTTTGAAGAATATATTTTTAGAAATTATGTTTACAAGGACCATTTTAGAAACAGTAAGTATGTTGTTTTGGAAACATCTATGTGGATAAGGTGAAACCAGACTTTAGCTAACCTCATCTTAAGTTAGCTTACCTTAGCCAATTTTAGCTTAGGTTAGTTTAGCTTGCCTCAGGTCACCTTAGCTAAGTTAGCATAAGTTCAATTAGCCTACCTACTCTTCCTTTTGTTAACAATACCTAAACTTACCTTAGCTAACATTATCCCATTTGATAGCTTATCATATTTAAACAGGTTAGCCAAACCATAGTTTAGGTTAACTTACCAAAACAAAGCTAACATTAGCTTAGTTAGCTTATTAGCAGAATTTAACTTAGTGTAGCTAAACCACGATTTAGCCCAGCCTAAATACACTTACCTCGGCTAACTTTAGCTTAGCATAACCCCAGGTCAGCTTTGTTTATTCAAAACAGAACTTAGCTGACTTTAGCCTACATAAACTAACCTTAGCAAACCTTATGCTAGGTTAGCTTAGCTAACTTTCTTAGTGTAGATAAACTAGGTTAATCTGAGCTGAGCTAAGGTTTGCTAAACTAACCTTATCTTATGTTATTCCATTAAATTACCTTAGATTTGCTAAATTTGTAGAGCTACTGATTAAAACCTCTTGAAAAGATTACAAGAAGGTCTGCCTGCTGGGAAGGAAAATATAAAGAAATAAAAAGTGGATCAAGACATTTGCACAGTATTTATTTACTGATGTAACCCTACATTGCATTATATGTCCATTAAACCCCATAAATCTACCAACAAGCGTCCACTGCTGTACTTTGTGTCTGCAATAAAACAACCTGGCGTTCATGCTTTATGTGGAGATGATGGATGAGCGTCTGACTCTTTATTCCCTTATTCTTTTAGTTCCTCTAATGAATATTAACAACACAGAGACACCAGCAGGCCATTTACCTCCCTGCAGACTGTTAGTTTAAGGGGGTTGGGGGCCTTTAGGGGCCCAAAGGGATTGATGGTGACACCTGGGGACTCCCTGAACTCACAAAGGTGGATGCTGGATGACCTTTTAAGAGGCACGGTTCACTCTCACTCACACAGATGATTTTTATTTGGCATGGTTTATTAATTCTGCTGGATTTTTAGCTTTTCTAAACTTTCTCAATGCGTGTGCGATTCTCACCTAGCAGGCAGAGCGTGTGCAGTCCAGCTGCTCGGTTCTTACAGATCTTGTCGTAGAAACTTTCAGGTCTCCACGTTTCTGTCCAAAACACCACCGAAACCGTCTCCCCAAAGTTATACAGCTGAAAAGACCCAGAAAGAGGCCAGGGGTTGGCTGCTGCTGCTGCTTTGGCTTCAATAAATAGAAGATTGAAAGAGGAAATGGAGACACCGCGTGTGTGTCTAGTGGTTTAGGAGCAGCTGTCCAGGTTGAACTTCCTAATTCACCGTGTCTTCGGCCCAGAAGAGTCGGACAGAAGCCGAATCCTGGAGGGGTCCTGATGAGGGGGCTTCCCTCTGACAGCAGGGGCCCACTGGCCCGGCTCATTAGCATATCCTGCCCCTCATTAGCATATTAACAACATCCCAGCGGAGACGTCAGCATTAAATCTGTGAGTGTGTGTTTATGTGTGTGCTGTGACAGCTGGGTCCTGCTCTCTGATTGGTCGCTTTGACAGCTCAGTTATTGATGAGGTCACGTTAATTTGATGCTTTCGGTGGTGTAACACTAACACAGTTTAATGAGTTTCACCGGCAGCAGATGGGATGTTTTAGCCCGCTGCGTCGACTCCCAGGAGGCCACTTACATTCAGGCGGCCGGAACGCTGAAATCCGACTGTGTTAAACAAATGCGACCGCAATCAGACTTCTGTGTGAACGGTTTGTGACCCGCATGCGCAGAAGAAGAAGAAGGTAGACGTCACACGGCAGCGTTCTGTTTACGGAAGTAATAATGGACGCCGCCGGCTGTGGATCAACGTCAAAGTTGTTCAGCAACGGCAGCCGACAGGATTGTCACAGAATCATAACAAGACGAAGGAAGCTGAGAAAAATAAAGCAAAACTAACTGCAGCTTCTGCGGGGAAGCCTGATTAGCCCTGTGGTCAGAGCCGGGGGTGGTGGGACGGTGAGCTGATGCGCTTCACGGACACAGGCGTCTTTCTTCATTTCATAACTGTGATTTTCAGCCATTGTTTACGTCCAGATTTATCGCATCTGGCTTCTTCTGGTGCTGAATTATGACACGAAATGCGAAAGAAACGCGACGCGACCGCTCAGAAAACAATCAGATACGAATCTGATTTAGTACCAAATGTGGAAGTTGCACAAATCTGATTTTTTTTTTTTTTTTTTTTTTTTTTTTTTTTGGAGGGGTGAAAAGATCGGAATTGGGCCGTTTACACTGCCATGAAAAAGTCGGATATGGGTCGCATTTGACTGCTGTGTGAACGTAGCATAAACACCGCGAAAACACAAAATCTGACCAAGTATTTCAGGTCGAGTTTCTACTAGAAACATCTTGAATCCACTTGAAATGAGACAAAACTTACAGTAACTTTTCAGCAGATATAGGAGCTTGATTTAAGTCAATAATTCCTTAATATTGATGAAAACGTTCTTGTTATAAGTGGAATAATCTGCCAGAAGAACGAGACATTTTGACTTAGAAAATTGGGAAAATGTCTTGTTCTATATCTGCTGAAAAGTTACTTACTAGTTTTGTCTTATTCTAAGTGTACTAACGTATTTGCACTAGAAACTAGACCAGCCATACTTGGTAAGATTTTGTGTTTTTGCAGTGAATGCGCCCACATTCTTCATCGCAAGTTCCCGAAATCGGCTCTCAATGAGGTAGACGTGCGACGAAAATCGCGTCATTTTGTTCGCAGAGAGTTCGTCCTGCTTCAACGCAGATCTGTGCGAAGTGTCGCGTGATTGGTCAGAAGTCTGTTGCCGTGTTTTATGCAGAAATGCGCTCCGAAAGCGATGTTGATGTTTTTACTCAGCTCGTCGGCTTCCTCCATCTGTTGTCACTGTTTTGGTGACGCGACGAGCGTCAGTGGGAGGGCGCCCCCTGGGGGTCTGCGCCGTTGTGTGAAAGGTGTGTGCGAACAGGAGCTTCGGATGAAGTAAAACAAACCCTGAATTGTTCCTCTCAGCTTCAAACTTTCATTCTCGGAGGTATTCCTGTCTGCTGGTGGTTTATGCCCTGGGTACTGACTGGCAGGATGGCTTGTGAGATACATTTGCAATTCAAAGCAAGGAAGTAAAGTCACCTGCAGACCACAGCAGCCCACTGCGTTCATGATGGAAGCATTATGGATGACTTTGTATGGTATCCCAGCATTCACTGCTCTTAGGACCAAGTCACTGTGAGTGGTCGCCCTGCAGGAGGAAACATGACAGAGTTATTGTTTTATTTAGCACAAAAAAAAAAAAAATCCACTTCAGTAGCCAAAAAAGCTAACAAAGGTCAGAAGCATCAGAAACAGCCAGTCTTTTGCTTTTTCTCCTGAAAAAAAAAAAAAAAAAAAAAAATCAGAGGAACAGAATTACAGAGTGATGTTCAGATGCTGAGGTCACACACTGGTTCAATCATGATGTTTTTAAAAGAAACATCAGAAGAAAAGAAACTTGTCATATAACTTCTGAAGCCAAACAGGGTTTCAGAGCAGAACCCAGCAGGCTAACTGCTCACTGCTCTGTTATTAAATCTGAGGAATCTGGTGGTTTTTGGGCAGAAATGCGCAGAAACAAGGGGGCCGGAGCAGCTGTGAGATCAACTCTGTGGTCGCATCGGGTTCTGCCGCAGTTCAGCTCGCTGACGCAGCGGACCGGTAGGGGGTTCTGGTTCCACAGAACCGATACGTGGGTAACGTGACTCACCCAAACGGGTCGCCCACCACCAGGAAGGCCACGTCAGTTTCATCTGCGTCCTTCAGGATCTCATCAGCTCCCTGCTCAACCAGATCCCTGTCTGCCAGGATCAGCTGCTTCCCATAATACTCCTCCTGGGCGGGGGGGACACACACACACAACAAATACAACGATGGGGTACTCTTATTGTTTTCTGAACATCTAATGATCAGACACAGTTAAAGTGCCAGCTAAAAATGAAAACAAACAGCAAAAAACCCAAAAAAAGCTCCTTATGTAGCAAAAACACTGGTGATAAATGCGACACACTGGTCTTCAAAATAAAACCAGAACATGAAATGAGAGCAAACATGCTCCTGTAAAATCTAAAACATCACTGATAAACTAAAGAAATTAGTATTCTGTGAAAATATTTGACACAATTCAAGAAAATGCTGAAATATCTATGACACTGCTAAAAGTTTTTACTGGTAACTACCATACTTCTACCATGCGTTCTTGGTTAATGGCTACAAAAGCTGCCAAAAAGCTAATAAATGTATATAAAAGAGGTAAAGGCAGGTAAATGACAAATACAGCTAAACTACTTAAACAACCCTGGTTTGCAGTATCAACTGTAGTTAGTACAGTTTAAGATACTTAAAAAGCAATTAGTCTTCAACAATGGTAAAGAGCAGTTTGTTGTTGACATGCAAAAAAGCTGCTAAGCTAGTTTGGACCATGCTAAAGCAGCCAAAACAGTGGTGATATACGGCTAAAATTAAATAAAACAGGTCTTCAAGTCGTACTGCTAAACCAACTGCTAGCAAGGCTAACTGCTAAAGAAACTACAAAAAAGCTAGCTGTTAGCCGCTAACCAATCACCTGAAGGAGCTAAAGGAAGAATAAACTCAGTTCTGAAGTAGTTAAATGCTACAGTAAGTACTACCAAAACAAGCAACCTGCGAAAGTAACTAACAAAACTAGATGTCTGCAGAAGTAACTAACACAACTAGCTGGTAAAGAAGCTATAAAAAAAAAAAGCTAACTGCTAAAGCTGTTAGCTGCTAACATATCACCTAAAGAAGCTAAAACAAAACTAAACTCATTTCTGATGCAGTTAATTCCTAAGGTACATACTACCAAAACAAGGAATCTGCTAAAATTATTAACACAATTAGCTGTCTGCTAAAATAATTGCTAACAGAATTAGCAGCCTGCAGATGTAATTACTAGCTAAATTAGCTATGGGAGAACCACAATTCTGGTATTATTGGACGTCAACGCAGCATTCAATGCTGTTGACGATGGTATTTTACTGGAGCGCATGGAGAACTAGGTCGGACTCTCTGGTCCAGTACTTGACTGGTTTAAGCCTTACCTAAATAACAGTGACTTCTTTGTGTCAAAAGGTAACTTTTCATTGCAGTTGACAACAATCACATGTGGGGTACCCCAAGGTTCCATCTTCGCCCCTCCTGTTTAATATCTACAGGCTCCCAATAGCTCAGATTATAACAAATAACAAGATTAGTGACTATGCAGATGATAAACAGCTCTACATTACAATATCACCGGGTGACACTGAATCTACTCATGATGGACTCAGGCCTGAACCTTCAGACAAATTTTGTTTGTTGTTTTGCGTTTCATTATGTAAAGAACTTTTAGCTGCTCTGTTGTTTAAATGAACTATACAAATAAACTTGCCTTTCCTGTCTGCTAAGGTTAGCTGCTATCCAAGCTGCTAAAGAGTCTATATGAAAAGTAAACAGAACTCTGTTAAATACTGCAACTAAGCAGGCCTTTTAAATGTAATATTGCGATGGCAATTGTGATTTGATATGTGCAGCTCTACCTTTATCACAATGCAACAGTAGTGAACAGCTACATTACATGACGTCTGCCTGGAACAGAGTTCAATGCAAATGTCCGCCACACTTTTAAGATATTTATTTATATAAAAACAAATATTGGAGAGCCACTCTTCATTTACCTTCTACTTCACCACAACCCCCACCCCTCCCCAAAAAATACATTTATCTTTCTGGTTGTAACATGAACAGGTGAAACTGTGTTATTTTTAATAATGGCTCAGTTTGCATTTCCGTCCTGGGTTCTGGTTGGTTCAGTCCGGACTCACCAGCGCTTCTTTCCCCACAGTCAGGATGGAGGTGTAGGCCTCCAGGTAAACCCGGGAGCAGCTCCTCACCGCCTGCAGACCCTTCACCGTGATGTCGGTGGCGTCTCCGAGCCCCAAGCCGATCAGATACAGCATCCTGTCGGCCCCGATTCGGACACGTCTCACCACATGGATCCAGAATAACTAAACATTCGTGCCCGATCTCATTCACGTGTAATCTCACTGAACTATCCGGAATACCGCATGCTGTAAAATGTTTACAGTCACGACACCCACCGTCGCAATACGGCCGAACTTATTCAGACTGCGCCAAACTCCATTAGCGAAACGGTGTATTTAAAATTATTTTTCCCTGACTGCTGAGTTTTAAGCAAATAGGAATATCTTAAATATATTTGTTAGCTTTACATCCCACCTTGAATTCGGCAAACAATTAATAAAGAAAGTCTTTAGAATTTCCTCTTTTTAAACATTTTACTCCATTGTTGGTGCTGTTTGTGTTTCATATCTGGATGGTTTGCAAGATACAATCTGTCACATAGGTTTCTATTAAAATGTCCGCGCGCCGATCTAAAGACTTCCTGGTAGCAGCTGCAAATAAACTCAAAAATTGTAATATATTCCAACATAAACATATTTTTACTGTCACAAAACTCAGTCTATTTACATTTTTTTGACACATTTGTCAATATACAAAAAGTACTTAAGATAAATTCAAAATTTCTAACAAAAAATATTTTATAATTAATTTATACAGTTGAAATCAGATATTTACATACACTGAAAAGAAGGACAACTTTTCTCCATTCAAACCTTTAACAGTTTCAGGTCAACCTGGCGACAAAATTTATTTATATTTGCTAAATACAAAAATAATGCAACAAATTTCTATTATTTCCTTCAGTGTTTACATACACATCCATTATATATAGTAATATAGCCATAATAGTCTTTTTTAATTGTAATCAAAAGATGATAATCCATCATATCTAACCAGATCGAGCGCTGTTTCTGGGTTCATATCCAGGTCACAAAAACAGATAATATTATTTTGCTGATTCACAAGAATTCAACATTTTCAGACATTTTTTAGTTTTAATTTTAAATGCTTGAGATTTCAAGGGAAAAACTGGGAAACTTGTGCTTTTCCTTCACTTCCTGTAGACCAGAGAAGTCCAAAGTGTGGCCCGGGGGCCATTTGTGGTCCTTGAACTGATTTTGTGCGGCCCCCAAGCACATCAACCCATCTACAACAACTGGTGGTTGATGTAGATGGGTAATTTTTATTTTTAATAAGGGCAAAATTATTACGACATAATTTTCTTACGATGGAAAATGTTAAATACGACACAAAGGATTCGGGTTTTTTTGCAGCTGAGCTTGTATAATAAGTAGAACCTTGTCTATCCAGTGACTTTGCTTCCTGAAAAGTAAACTTTGCTGCACCTAAATCAGCTTTTATGTATTAAACTTGGCTGAATATAGCAGCGTTTTGAAAGAAGGTGATCCAAACCCTGTTTTTATAGCTAAGAATAAATTTGTTCAATCCAACCTCAAAAATTTTTTAAACCAGAAGCCTTTCTTTTAAAACAGCAAACGTGCAAAATCCGTTTTAGGTTTTGAATTTACGATGATAGACATCCTTTTCCTGCTAAAAAAAAAAAAAAAAAAGAAAGAAAAAGAAATAAAAGTTGAACAACTTTAATTGCTTGATTTTATTTTATATTCTTAAAATTTGCTTGGCCTGTGAAGACGTGATGATTTTGGCCCACGTGACAAAAAGTTTGTTTTGATTTGCAGTAGACTGCGCAGTGCTCCATTTGCATTCAGATGTATGGAAATAAAACTATTATTCGGATTTTCAACACCTATGGGCAGAAACTTGTTGGTTTTGTGGGAGAAAATTCACACCTCACCTTCCAGTTGGTTGGTTTTTTTTAACAAAAAAAAAAAAGTGAGCACAACTTTAACAAAAACGAACAATATCAAGTGCTGGTGTTGAGCTTTAATCCTCTTAAACAAAAGGAAATGTTCAAAGTGAAAAAATTAATTCGTTTCTGCCGTTTCTGTTATTGAAATAAAAAATTTAAAAAAATAACTGACTTTAAATCATTGATTTTTTTTAAAAACTTTTTTTTGTAGTTTTTGCAACCATCCTCCTGTTTCAGTCACATGGGTGTGAATGTCATGAACTCTCTCTCTCCTCCTGCTCTTGGTCGTCCCGTCGTCTCCATGGCGACGGCGGTGGGCGCCACGGCGCGTGAAAGCGCTTCTGAATGAGTCGGTGGGAAAAGCTGCTTCTCCCTCTCTCTCCCCCTCTGCAGTCCGCCTCTTGTTGTGGTAAACAAGCCTCCGGACCACGTGACCCGCTCCAACCCCCCCCCCCCCCGCGCGCGCCCCCTTTAACTGGGAACCAGTGAATGACTGGGATGGTGGGACGGTGAGGAGGAGGAGGATGGAGAGCAGGATTGCGGCCTTTTGTTGCAGAGTTCCAGGGTTTGTTTGGCTCCAGTCACCCAGAGAATCACCGCTCCGGTTCTGTTAACCGTTTCTCCTCGGTTCTGTGTCCTGCTGCGGCCTCGGATCCGGATTGCGGCCCTCAGATGAGACGGATCAGTTCAGAATCACATAAAACCGTCTTTATCTTTTAGATTTTTGAAACCTTCGCTTAAAAAAAAAAAAAAAAAAAAAAAAATCTTGAGAAGTCCGTGAAACTCCTGATTCGCCAGGTTGAAAATGAAACCTTCTTCCTGTCTGCTGCATTTCAACTTGCGCAGCTAAAACGTTATAAAGATAAAGACAAACCTAAAAGAGCAGCTGATCAATCAAACAAAAAATGATCAAACATTTAGGATTTCTCCTGGAAGATTTCTTTAGTTCACTCCAGGGCTGGCAAATCATTTTTAAGCCTTTTTTTTTTTTTTTTTTTTAATCGTCTTATTTCTGCTATACTGATCAGCTCGACAGCTCTGTGATTTATTATTTACCTCTTATTGGTTTAATTGATTATCTCCTCTGGTTTGTTGGCCTCCCCCCGACCTCCTGGGGTCACCTCGCTGGGGAGCAGCTGAGGCCTTTTGGCCTTTTCTGCTCAAAGAAGCTAAAGTTCATCATCCACAAAGAACAGACACGTGATGCTGATCAATACTTCCGCCCTTTCCAGAAAATACTGGACCACAAAAAGGCAGCTCTTCAGCCTGGATGTCGGCAACGAGAGAAAAGTCACATGGCTCCATCCTGGTCCAGATGTGGGGGATTTCTGGCCTCCGAATTCGGATTGAGTCATGGTTTGTGGGCCGGATAAAGGTGCCACATTTACCGTGTGTCGCCCACTGTCTGCACATTAACATTCCGTAAATGTGCCAGAATCAGCTATTTTTCACCTGTTGTCCCTGGACAATGCTCAATTTGACTTGCTAACAACAAACAAAAGCTACACAAGCTAAGTTAAAATGGCTAAACTACACAAATTTTGTCAATAAGCACAAAAAGTACAAACAGTAAATACATAATAAAGTGGCCGATAGGTGCAAATGTGCAGCGAATGGCGAAACGTGACGCAAACAATGCACTGTGAATACATGAATGATGCAAACTCCAAAACACAAAAAACACATGCAACAGGAAAGCGTTGAAACCACAGAAAATAGACTGAACAATAGAAAAAACAGCAGCAAGTATAAAACATTGCAAACTCGCGACACAAAATAGAAGTCCTCCAGACCACTAGGGGGAGTCGACCACCAAATCGTATCGGACCAGATAATCAGTAAAGACGGGATGTCGAGAAGAAAGTTGGAGCAAGAAAGAAAAGCTGAGTGTTTTTTTTTTTTCTTACAATATTATAGAACATATAATAGAACAGCAGCATATTTACGTAGGCAATACTACCTACTCTAGACTCCCCCTAGTGGTCTGGAGGACTTCTGCTTTGTGGAGCAAGTTTGCAGCGTTTTATACTTGCTATTTTTAGCTCTTTGCTGCATTTTGCCATTTGCTTCTATTTCCTCTGGTTGTTTCTTTTTTTCATTTGCATTTCTTTTGTTGCTTGTAGACTTTTACTTGTACTTCCTGTGGTTGCTGCATTTTATTTCTCTTGTTATTGTTTTTAATCTGTTTGCATCATTTCCCGGTTTGCTGCACATTTGCACCTGTCAGCCACCGAAGGGGTCAGCACCTAAATAAAAGGATGCCTCACCTCAGGTGTGCACCTCAGATCCGATCTCCGTAGAGCTCAGACAGAAACAGGATTAAAACTCATGACGGGATTAAAGCTGTTTACTGTTTGGGTCTCGATCTGACCTCAGATCAGCTGCAGCAGAGACCAAATATCTGGTAAAACTCATGCCGACTCTTCTGCCTGTACAAATTTCCTTAAAGAAACTGTGCTAAAGGGGAGTTTTATGGATTTCTGTTTAACCCAGGGGTCTGCAACCTGCGGCTCGGGGGCCGTAAGTGGCTCGTTGGAACTTCCACAATGGCTCCACTCATATTTCTAAATACAGCTGTCATCATAACAAATGCAAGTTTTAGCAGTTTTTCATGGAAAAATTGCACAAATTTCCACAACACTAAAAGTTCCAGTAACACATTTTATCTGTTTTTTGTCATAAGTTTGAAAATTTGCTACTTTTTTTTATTTTTTTTTATTTTATTTTTTTTATAGAATTTTCTTCAAATGAAATGAAATGAAGAAAATTATAATTAATTATCTTCCATTTTTGCAAAAGTTTAATGTTTTTATTATTTGAAAACCTTAAAAAAGAAATAAAAATGCCAGTTCTTTCGTAATAACATTTAATTTAGTAGATATTTTATCAAAAATTCTAAGGTCATGTAACATTTGCGGCTCTATGCGAGCGTTATATCACTGGACTTAAGGCAAAAATGGCTCTTTGGAGTCTAAAGGTTGCAGACCGTTAGTATGAAAACAAATAAAAGGAACAATCCTCATATTTCTATCACACTTTCATCCCTTATGAGACAGTCTGAAGCCAAAATATGTCATGTTTTCTCTTTCCAGCTTCATTTCAGCTGATAATAACCCCCCGGTCCTGAATTCCAGGCTTCAACACATCTACAAGAAAGATTCTGTTCTTTGGACGAAGTATAGAAAGAACAATGATGCTGTGTCAAATAGATGATTGTTACTGGTCCAGAGGCTTCCCAGTTTGGCTGCAAATCTGTGAGAAAATCTTTAAACTGATTAAAAGCAAAGGTCCTCAAAGAAAGGTTGGAAGGGATTTGCATGTTTCGATCTTACAGAGCAGAATAAGCCATGATCTCCGATTTCAGATCATCAGCGCCTCATAGAACCACAAGAACAAGGGATTCCTTGTGCATCAGACATTTTGCTGCAACATCTGCTGCCTTCAGGTCCACATTTGTTCCAGAACATCCACAAACCTTCTGCAGTCCCGACCCAAAACCATAAACGGAACGAAGGCCCTGCACCGCTGGACCGGTTCTTCAGCATCACCCCTGGACAGGATGTTTCGTATTTTGGCAATATTCTGGAGATGAAAGAAGGAAATCTTAGAAACTTGTTTGATATGAGATTAAAATTTGCTGGTCAAAAATAACCACAAGTTTCTTTACTTTATTATCGGAGGCCAATGCAGTACCGTCCAGATCCAGCGATTAGTCAGTCGCTTGTCCAGGTTTTTATGTCCTCTAGACATGCCTGGAATCTACCTAACGGATTGGGTTCGTCAGGATTTATGGATAAATATAGCTGAGTATCATCAGCATAACTGGAAATTTATCCCATGCTGTCCGATGGAAGCATTTATATGTTAGGGCTGAAACGATTAATCGTGATGAATCGATTATTGAAATAATCGTCAACTAAATTAGTAATCGACTGATAGTTAACTGGAGCATACAGACTCGAAAAAAGGCAGTTTACTGAGAGAACAACACACTCAGAGCAGTAATTAAACCAAAGCTGTAAAAAAAAAAAAAAAAATATATATATATATATATATATATATATATATATATATATATATATATATATATATATATATATATATATATATATATATATAATTTTTTATTATATATATATATAACATTTTGCATTTAAGTTTTTTGAAAAACCTTTGTCTTTAAATCTGTTCTACCCAAAACTCCTCAAGTGGCAGTTTTAGCTTCACTTGGTTCAAATGTAGTAAAAAAAAAAAAAAAAAAAAAAAAACCCAAAAACCTCCTTTTAAGCACCTTTTGCTATCCATTTATGAATTGGTTAATCAAAAAAATAATCACCAGATCAGTCTGACACTGTATTGATGTTAAGTCCAGCAGAAAGAGCCGAACTTTTCACCTGTTGATGTTAGAAGCATTTATTTAGCTGCAGATGCTTCCTTTGCTACAAATGATCAAGCAAACACTAAAGGAATGCTGTTGTTGCATTTTAGGCAATAAATGTTTATTTTCTTATTTAAAAAGTGAACTGAAGTATTTGTTTATTTGCGTATTTTGATGTTTTTCTAATATTGCATAAAAAATACTTAAATGAAAAATCTGCACAATTTTTTTTTACCAATTTTTAAAAATACAATTAATCGATTAATCATCAGAATAATCGTTATCTATCTATCTATCTATCTATCTATCTATCTATCTATCTATCTATCTATCTATCTATCTATCTATCTATCGCTGATAAATATGGCTCAAAAATTAAATCTGATTTTTTTTCTTACTGAATCTGATTTCCAATTTTAATCGATTTTTTTTCTTTCTTACTTTTCTAAAAAAACAAATCATAAATGACAAAGTATTTTTTGAAAACTTGCTTTTATTTCAGTTCTGTGAGTTGGCCTGAATACAAAGTTCATATAAATATAAGCTGTAAAACAAGATGATGGCCCTGGGTGGGCATCACTCTGAACTGTGGAAACACAAGGAGTGCATCGGTGGAAAAAATAATAATAATCCAGATTTTTAATCAAAATCTTCATAAACAGAAAATTCAGTTAATAAGTTAAGTTGATTTATCTCCCAGTCCTATAAATATGATAAATTAAATTTAAATAAAGTCAATATCAAAAGATGATCCCTCTAAACACACAAAGACTATAATACATAATTATTAGACTCTGAACTTCCCAGTTTTCTTTAGAGTCTTGTCCCAGCAGACATGGCTGGGGACAAACGTGCTTTTCTGTGGTCACTTTGGAGGTGCAGCTTTCTATGAACCCCCCAGGTTTAATGTGACAGGATGTGGACGCTTGTTTTATCTCTCTGGGCGTTCCTGCAGCTCTAATTATGACCCTGGTCATGACTGCGGCTGATCACTCAGACTGCGACACATTTAGTGTTCAGCGGGTCTGACGCTGTCGCCCTCCATCAGAGGTGATTTCACAGAGAGGTTGTTCACGGATCATCTGTTTTCACGGGCAAAAATAGAAGCATGTGTACGTGGACAGAACCACGTCAGTGAAGCACAAAGAAACTGAACAAAGCCAAAGTGACACAGATGGAAACATTACTCAATCTATGTTTTTTTTGTTTTTTTTTTTGGTTTGGGAAATTTAAAACCACATAAACAACAGAAATTATCACATAAAACCTAAATTTCTCCCTTGAAATTTCATGTAAGCTTTAGTTGGGCTGAGTGTCTTCTTGCAGTAAAATTTTCTCTGAAGATTTTGGATAATAATCATCAAAAGGTGTTTTGCAGTGAACTAGCAGAGGTACGATAGCTCTTTAATGGGGTAAATAAAACCTTATATTATCTATTTAACAGACTCTAAACCAAAACACACCAACAATGGCTCAAAAAGATCCATCCTGACTTCTTTTATAAAGCAACCAGTGGTGGGCACTGCTAACTAAGAAGTTAGCTATGCTAACCCTAAAGCGCTAATCATAAACATTAGTTCCTGTAACTTTAAAGCGCTATAGCAGCATGATATTTAGCGTAAGCTAATGCTAAAGTGCTAAAGTGACTTGCTCAATAAAGTTTCTTTAAAAAAGAGAATGTGCGGTAAGGAATCGGAACTGCTGCGTAAACAGTCTTCACCCTCTTTAAAATAAGAGAATAAGTTAAAATATCTAACTACTTCTTAGCAGTCGATAACCAAAACTTAAACACAGATATTGAACTTTATTCAACTGAAAATTCGCAAAATAAACAAGTACATTAGTGTTTTGGAATTTATTTAGGGGAAGCTAAGTGCACTAAACATTTTCAAAGTTAGCTAAAGCACTAAAAGAAAAATTAGCTCTGCTATTAGTGCATTAGCAGAAGTGTGCCCACCACTACTCGCAACCACCATCGCCGTATGATGCCTCTAAAAACGTTTTAAATGTTTTAGAAGGCGTATGTTAACACAATGCCAAGCCGGAAATCAATGATAAGTACACTAAAGAAGCAACTTTTGCTGCCCATCGATCTTAAAACAATTAAAATTTAATTTCCAAATTGTCACTTTGTAAAGAAGAAGGTTCTTCACTGGTAGATAATGTTTCAGACAACTTCCAATCTCAGGAGAGGACGCCCCAGTACATTCACCCCGAGGTTGGACAACGCAATGATCAGAGACTCTGACTCTACAGGCTTTAGTTAACACGCTGAAAGGTTAAAGTTCCTGACGGACAAGGCCGACACTTGGCAGTGGCTACATAGGCAGTTGCCCAGGGCACCAGCTGCTGAAGGAGATGCTACTGTGACAACTCCAAAAATAAACAGACAACCCCCCCCAGAGCTGGTTAGTTAGTGAGTATCCTGTCCTTTACAAAACACACTGATACACTATAAACTAAGGTTATACAACTGCAACCCTGAAAGTCCTAAATGATATGACTTGTCCTTTGGACTCCAAGTTGCAATACGTTTCAATTTTTATTCACTTTGCGAAGGTTTTTGACACTGAATCGTATATTTCTCATTGACAGGCTTGACAGTACTGGCATTTCTGGTAAAGATCTTTCTTTGTTCTCCAACTGTCTCACAGAAAGAGTTCAATGAGTGAAATTAAGAAAATAAATCTTTCTCAGCCTCTCCTTGTTAATAGCGGTGTTCCACAGGGATCAATTCTTGGTCCCACCCCATTTTCCATCTAAAAATGTATTAAAAATGTATTTCTGGGAAATCTCTTTACTGGTTTCTGGGGAGATTGTGGGATGTGAAGTGAGTCTCTGGATCCAAGGAATGAGAGAACGGAGTGAAAGAGAGCAGGCAGGTGGGGGGTAAGTCCTGAGGATGCCAGAACTGTGGTGGACAACATGGAGGAAGCTTGATCTGGAGAGGTTCTTTTCCTGAGAGGTTTGCAGGTGATGGATCCAGACCTGGGAGCAGAGAGAATGGAGGTAAGTTTGGGTTGAGGCAAGTGAGCCTGAAATCTTCTACAAGAAGTTTCACTCGAAGACACTGAGGGTAGCAACTGCTGTCAAGGCTTATCATCAGGTGAAGAGTGGTTGTCCTGCAGCTCCTTAAATCCTCGGTGGCTTAATTAGGGAGTCAGGAACATCATCCACAGAGATCTTCTCTAGAAGTGAGATTCACACTCACACCAGAATCATGACAAATACATGATACAGCACATACTTTCCAAAGATTACAAGTTACTTCCTGCCGTTTACAAGGTTACTGCACTGGAACTCACAGGTTACTTACCGGCAAATTACAGGTCAAGTTCCCAAAAGCTGAAGCCATGTTCCTGGAACTTACAGGCCACTTTCTTGGAAATGACAGTTTTCCTTACCTGAACTTCCAGGTAAACTTTCTGGAACTGGAAAGTTATATTCCCAGAACTTACTTCCCTAGCAAAGACAACAAGCTGAGTTCAAAGGTTTAATGGAGAATGAGATTTTGAGGTGAGACTCAAGGAACTGCCTTTTCTAACTAAGGACCCTTCAGATGGTACCAAGAACAAGGAGGAGAGTGGATGGAGGTGAAGAATGATGCTGATAAGTTGGGGGGGGGAAATGGAGGAGATAATGAAACAGAGGAGGAAGAGACAAGGGATGAAGTGATGCCCTGCAGGCTCAAATGGGGGACAGGGTCGAAGACACCCATTGACGAGTGAGGATGGTTTAGGGAGAATGCTAGGTAATTAGAGGTGTGGTTTAGGCTTGGCCCTGCTACCTAATGCCTGGTTCACACGGCAAGATTTTAAAATTGTTGGCCGATTTTCAAAACCTGAGAGACCCCACACGTGATGATATTAAACCTTAGATATAACAGGTTTGGTCGTACAGTGTGTGGTGTTGAGCCATGTGGCAGGAGCAACACTCCACACACGAACCGATTTCACTCACCAACATTCTGATGTCAGATGGAAAATCTCACAAAACCTCTTGAGATCAAATGTGAGTTCAGAGAAAACAAACATGGCCAACTAGGAAGAAGCAATTGCGATAGTTTGTGTACTATATTTAACAGACAGAAAAAAACAACACAAAGATGTCGACAATGTTCACTGGACTTTCTGTCCTTGGGAAACACCACACACTGCAATATCGGGCCAAGACAATCCAACGTTAAATATCAAGGATTTTTAGATCGGAGCTGTCCCGACATCCTTCCGAATGGACCAGATCACTCTTCACATCCCACAATCACTCTTCCTCCCTACGGCAGGAAGATCTCTTCAGAGGCATCATGATAATCAGGGCATCCTTAACCTGTTAAGCCCGATTTTTCTCACATGATCCAACAGTGCCCCATTAACAGGTTAAGGGGTTAATCTGCATTAACATATTAACTTCAAATGTTTCTTTCCCTGAATTTATACAGTCCCTGGTTGAAATTACAGGTTACCCTTACCTTAATCCTTCAGGTCCAGAGAAGCAATCCTAAAAGGTTCAGAAAATACCCTGTAAATGCCAGCAAAGTAATATAGAACTGAAACAATAAGAGACTTCTGGAACAATATCCACTGGAAAAATAAAACCCAGTTTATTTATGTTGCCCCAATTCACGACAAATGTCTTCTCAAGGCACATTACAAAAAAATCATTCCATTTCAATCATACATACTTTCCAATTGATCCTAGTTATCAAACAGTACAGTAAGCTTCATTAGTTATTCAAAGTAGTTCAAAAAGTTTCTAAGGAAACCCAGCAGATTCCATCGAGATTGCATCCAAGTCTGGAGAAAACCACGTGCAACTTCTCAGCATAAACACCTTATACCAACTTGACAAGCACGGCAGTGGGGGGTGATGATCTGGGCTTGTTTTGCATCTTCGGGGACCTTATCGTTATTGAATCGACCACAAACCTCTCTGTTTACCAAAGCACTCTTCAATCAAAGCTCAGTAAAGCTCTGTCCAAACTGGGTCGTCAACAGGATGATGAAAAGAGTCAATGGCCCAGTCAAAGTCCAGACCTCAGCCTGATTGAAGTACTGTGTTGGGACCTTCATGGGTCCTCCACAACGATGTAACAGAGTTACTGTTACTAAACGTGGCTCTACAAGCTGGTTAGTTTAGTATTTGTGAAATAGAAAGTTGATTTTTGAGACCTGCTGAATTAAAACTTGAATTGATTAAATTTTGTCTTAACCTTGTAGAACATTTAGGTTTTTTTTGGTTTCCTGGGGATGATTTCATATTGGCGTGTGGTAAAAAGTCATAAGCCATTCCAGGTAACTGGGTTAGATCTATTTTTTTTAGCCTCGCAGCTTCTCAAGATGGAAATTTTAACTGGATCATTTCCTGAAAGCTGAATCTTTATGCAACAAGTTACAAAACTGTGTGAGGAGGAAGGACGAGATGAATCAGAGAGAAGTGGAGAGGATGAGGAGGCCCTGCTCTCTTTGTAGCTCCCACAGAACCATCTCCAATTACAGGACAAAGGCAACTCTTTCAGCCCCACAGCTCAAACCCCGCAGCTTTGCATGTCTAATGAACGCTCGGCTGAATGCTAAAAGGACCCCGGGGTGCTGCAGAGGCCTCAGTCCCCCCCCACACACAACCTACACACCACCCGGTAACCCGCTGGACTGGGATAACCAGATTGGGCCTCTTATTTCAGGACCCAGCGGTCCCGATCTGTCCCTCAGCTGTGTCACAGCACACAGGAGCCAAATAAAACCAGGACAGGAACTAACGCCGCTGCTGATATATGAACCTGTAAGTTAAAGAACAGTTTTCACTTGGCGGCAATCAATTGTCCCCGCACATCGGGCAAAATTCCCTGAGCTTTTCGTACCGATCCTCACTGTTATCGGCTGTCTAGAAAAGCTTGTAATTGGACAATTTTCTCTGATTATTTGAAAGCCTACAATATTTTTATCTGGTTGGGTTTCAGAAATTGTTATTGTTGTACAACTACAATCCTGAAAGTCCTAAATGACATCAGTTGTACTTTGGACTCCAACTGGCATTTTGTTTTCATTTTTATCAACTTAGCGAAGGTTTTTGACGCACTGACAGGCTTGACATTATTGACATTTCTGGTAAATCTCTTTCCTGGTTCTCCAACTATCTCACAGAATGAAATTAAGAAAAGAAATCATTGTTGATAATGGTGTTCCACAGGGATAATTTCTTGGTTCCACTCTATTTTCCATCTGCAGTAATAGTGCATTCAGACTGAACGTGATTTGAGCATCCAGGGCGTCTGGTTTATATGCAAAGTCGATGCGGATGCACATCCAGGGGGCATCGAGAAATCTCATACCTCTGGTCCTGCACGTTTTCAGATTTCAAGCATTTGTCAAAGTGGCAGATGCTACAGTTAGAAAATCTGAACTTTTGCAGCTGGATGCAGCGTGTCAACCAATCAGAGAGACTCTGCTAAGTGACATAGTGAGGCATTTTCCTACGAGACGATGGACTAAGAGCCCGGGAGGATGCACAAAGGTGACTGTGGAGGACAAACTCTTGTTACTAAACCCCATGAATACCAGGTGCCAAACAAACCCATGAAACTGGACTCTTGGATTTCCAAGATGTAACTTAAAGCTCACATTAAATTACTTTTTATGGACAAATGTTGTTTTTCAGACTTTTAACCCACTGGCTTTCTTGGCTACCAGCGTTGAGCTAATATTAGTTGACCAATGTTTATTTAGTTTACTTAAGTCTACGTTCACACAGCAGGTGTTGATACTTAATTCCGATTTTTTTCTGAAATCCGGTTTTTTTTGTGTGTGCGGTGATTTATACTACTAATTAAACCCGTCCGCAATCAGACTTCTGTGTGAATGGTTTACAACCCCAAAGCGACCTACGAAGAAGAATGTAGACGTCACAAAACTGCTCTGTTTATGGAAGTAACCACAAATGCAGCCATCTATGGATCGATTTTAAAGTTATTCAGCAACGGCAGCCGACACCAGAGCTGCATTTTCATTAACCTTGAAATCATGAAAATAAATTCTTAATGGAAACACGCCATTTTCGAAAAAAATCTCCTTTTCGTGAAAAAGTTTTGGCGCTAGGATGAGGTGGGGTTTTTTTGGCCATATCAAAATTAGTTTATTTTGCAAAATTGCAAAGGAATTTTTTTTCCACCTTACATGAGTCACATGATCAACAACTGGATGTTGCCATTGGTGCAAACTATGAAGAAGATGGCAACAGGAAGTAGTAGGAGGATCATGGCAGCATGTTTTTAATGACTTATTGCGCGAACAAGCTTGTTCATGTGTGATTTTAATTTCATTTCTTATTTAATGGAAACACCACAATTACAAAATTGTGTTTTTTCAACATTAGCAGAAAATCAACAAAGAGTTGCACACCTTTGTAATGGAAATGCAGCTACTATCTTCACAAGATCATAACAAGACAAAGGAAGCTAATAAAAATAAAGCACAACTAACATCAACGGCCTTTTGTGGAGCATTCACTGCAACTTCAGTAGAGAAGTCTGGATGTGTATTCAGTGCCAGGAGTGGTGGGATTGTGATGTGATGCGCTTCAGTGACTCAGACGTCATAATTTCAGATTTCATAATTATAGTTTTCAGCCATTGTTTACAACCAGATTTAGTCTTTAGTCTGTCTTCTTCTGCAGAATTATGATGCAAGTTTCATGTTACCGACATAAAAGTTGGATTAAATGCGACACTGAAAACAGTCGGATACATATCAGATTTAGTTCCACATATGGAAGAGGCACAGATCAGATTTTTGGGAGTGAAAAGATCGGAGCTGTTCTGTGATGGATATGGGCCAAAAAAATGGATTTGGGTTGCATTCAGCTGCTGTGTGAACGTAGCTTTAGACAGGTCTTTCTAATTGGTGATATGATAACTTAATTTTATCTTAATCTAATCTTAATCTTAATTTGTTCCTGTCTGGTTAAATAAAGGTTAAATGAAAGTAATCAGAGTTTGAAAAAAGGACTTTTTAGGTCATCCAACAGCTCATTCACATGATACAGTTTCAAAGTGGACAGAATCCAGATGGAGATAAATATGAAGACTGGGTGGACTGATGAAAATGATGAAAAACATCCCGATTAAACGAGGAGAGTTAATGCTTTTTGTTGCTGCTTAAACCCAAATAAACTGAGCTCAGTAGGCCTAATTTGACGCGAGAATGTGTGCACATTTGCAGCAACCTGTCTTACTCCAGGTAAACTATGTTAATATTTGGCTCCATGCACTATAGCACGATATTTTGGGCTTCCAGTGGAGACGAGGAACTGCTGAGGCGGAAGCCCAGCTAGAAAACAGCTACATTCATATTATTGAACATTGTAAAATTTCCAGACTGTAAATGTATCTGGGGAGACTAAAAGCCCTAAAATCTGAAAATAAATCAAAGACATTGTAAATATTTACAATGCATGATTGTAATTTATATTACAATACATTTGTCCAACAGGCTACAACATTTAATGTCTTAACTTGCAGAGAGCTGCTGTGAGGATGGCTGAGATGGAGGAAGATGATCATTTAAAATTTATATTTGTATTGATCTCTGCCTTTTATTCCCACCGAACCTCCTGCTCTTAATGTTTAAAGTCGATCACATAAGCAGGATATGGTCTGCGTTAATAGGCAAACTATTACATTCAGATAGGTGATCTATGAGCCTGTTATACTGAAATATTGACTTGAAAGGAAGGAGAAACTTAAGAGAGACAGTAAACATGAGTGAAGGTGACTAACTTAAGCGCTGCATTTTAAACTGTACACTAATAACTAATTAGCTTCAGATAATTACCAGCAACTAAACATGTTTCGATGTTTAAGGAAGAAATACTATGAAGTTGACTCTCTTCAACATTTGTTCACAAATTTAAGATCATATAGCAGCAGAACTGTGGATATTTGTGCACTGAAATAAAGATTCACATTTTAACATTTTGTCAGATTAATTGTTTCCTGTGGGTTTCAAATCCTTTGGTTCGAAAACAGATGGAGCAAACGTGATTGAAGAATTAATTCAATTAAAAGACAAATTCAAAATACTGCAAAGGTAGGTAGAATAGGCCTGTTGCAATAAGCAGTCAATCAATCAATTAATCAATTAATTTCATGATAAATTAAAATGATCTTGATAATTTCCATTCTGATGATTAACATTTTTTGCAGATAATGGTTTCAGTTGTGTGTGATTTTTATTCCCATTTTATTTATTTATTGTTTTCAGCTGTGTCTTATTTTGGATATTTGAAATATCTTAAATTAATAAATAAATACATATGGAAAAAAATAGAAAAAAAACATAATGAAAAAGTGACGGTAAATAAAAAAATTACAAAATAAAAACAAAAAATGAGAAAATAATAAAGGCAGCTAATAAAATAAAAAGATTGGAAATAAAATGGAAAATTAAATAATTGTGACATTAGCTGTTCTTTACAAAATTAAACTTTATGATCTTTGAGAGGGTGAACTAGCATTATTATCTCATTGTCAATGTATTACTTGGAAATGGTGATAGAAGGCTGACTTTGTAACTCTCTTTATGTGTTTCTGAAGGTTCAGGTCTGAGTCCATCACTACACCCAGATTTCAGGCCTGATCACTAGTTTCTAGCAGTAATAACTGAAGCTGTGTGCTGACTCTAGATTGTTCCTATTTAGATCCAAAAATAATAACTTCACTTTTGTTTCTGTTTCTTTCTAAAATCTTCAAATCTTTTACCGTCATGGAAATTTTCAGCTGTGTCACAAATCTTCACACAGTTTTTTTGTGTTCTTGCAGCAGCTGGAAGTAGTTTCCAGGGACTCTGCAGCCTGCAAACAACTGGTTTTCTGTCTTAAAACATTAAATAAAGAAGAGGCATAATTTCATGCAAATAATGACCTGGTTTGTTGCTTCAGTTTATCTGTTTCAACAGTGGAACAGATTCAGCAGCACAACACTAGTGTGTAGAAGATCTTTGTCACTGTTATCTGTTGAGTTTGTAAACAGATACAATCAGCTGGTCCACATCATTGCTCCTGTGTTTACTGTGACCACCAAAGGCCTAGAAACGTCACGCAAATATACAACACAGCTTAAATGTTTATAGTCTTTAACATCTCCTGAGACATATTTGTGATGTAAAAACAGTAATTACGACCCATTTTCATATATTCTTTGATTACTCCAGTGCATTTGTGTGTTGCATGTTTTTTTTAAAATGTGTTTTCAGTTTGAAGAAGCAGTGGAGTTCCTTGTAGATCAGGGGTCTGCAACCTGCAGCTCTGAAGCCGTATATGGCTCTTCAGGCCCTCCACTTTGGCTCCAAATAACTGGAAAAAAGTGCAAAAGAATTGATCAATGTTTTCAAACCTGTAGGTAATTAGAAAAATGTTAGCTTTTGTAGTTTTTCACAGGCATTTCCATACAATATATACATAACAGTTCTGCAAAGAAGGACACTGAAAGTAGAAGTAATATTTCTTTTTATAAGGGCTCTCTTGTTTTTGTCATTAGGTTTGAAAACTGCATGCTTTTTTGACATCATAAAAGTTGATTTTCTCATTGAAGAAAATGTATCAAGCCTAAAAACAAAAATAAAATTGCTCTTTAATTTAAAAATACAAACATTTCCTGTAGTAGGTTATAAAAACAAGCTATTTTGTTTCGAAGAGTTACTTTAGTAACTCTAAACAAAGATTTTGTTTAGCTGGACTGAAAGCAAAAATGGCTCTTGGGGTTGCAAAGATTGCTGACCGCTGTTCTAGATATTAGTTTTGTCTGTCGTTAATGACTCATTCCACAAATACAATTTTTTATTTTTCTTCTTTTGGCTCTTTACCTTAGGGACCATCTCAGTAGAACATCCGCCTCGGTAATATCCCCCGACCAACCCTTAAATTTGTTCTTAGTGAGCATTAATGCAGTTTCCAGCAGCTCCACTGTTCTGGCCAGCATTTTTTGATCTGGGAAATATTTTATGCTGCTTATTTATTTATAATGCAACCCTTCATAGTTATCTGGGTTTGATAATGGCACTGAGAGTGAACTGGATTGTACAACAGCATCTGAATCAAAACAAGACCAGAACTGACTTTGGGAATGAGGTTTGTTGCTGGAGGTGATAATTAGCATGGTAAAAATGTCACTTTTGAATAGATGTGAAGTAGGATTTTTTTTTGCCTTAAGTCATTACTGGTCAGAACAAGGCTGTTTTTAGTGGGTGTCTATCACCTCTACCAACTTATCAATACCAGAGCCTTTTCTGTCGGTGCCTCTGAGTTCTGCCATGTCAAAAACCACTGAAACCATTTAGAGGCTATGGTTTTTTGGAGTTTGTGGCTGTTGTAAAAAGGTTTCTTTTTAAAAACCACTGAAGCCATTTAGAGGCTATGGTTTTTTGGAGTTTGTGGCTGTTGTAAAAAGGTTTCTTTTTAAAAGCCACTGAAGCCATTAAGAGACAGTTTTTTTTTTGTTTTGTTTTTGTTTTTTTTGGAGTTTGTAGCTGTTGTAAAAAGGTTTCTTTTCAGAGGTAAACAAACACTTGTACAATGCCTTGCAAAAGTATTTCCAACCCTTTAACTTTTGTTGTTTTATATTGTCATGGTAACCACATGGGGCTACCACTGGGAGGACTATATGGACTGGGATGGACTATATATCCTGTCTGGCCTGAGTGAGCTGGAGGATGTCGCAGAGGAGAGGGGTGTCTGTTTCTCTCCAAATCTCAGATAAGTGGGGATGGATGGATGTTAACCACAGATTTTAGTGTTTTTATTGGATTTTCCATGGTGGATGAAGACAAAGTAGCATATAATTGTGAAATGGGAAAAAAAATTGTATGGTTTTCAAATATTTTTACACTTTACACGACCTTGAAAGCATTATCCCCACTGTCAAATATGGTTATGACATCATCATGCTTTAGGCATGCTCTTTTTCAGTAGGGACAGAGAAACTGTTCAGAGTCAAGTCAAGTTAGTTAAGTCAAGTTTATTTGTATAGAACATTTCAGCAGCAAGATAGTTCAAAGTGCTTCACATCATAAAAACACTGTGGAGTTAATGAGCAATAA